>PVKS010019252.1:0-38706 GCA_004027875.1 Aplodontia rufa
CCCCCCCCGACCCCACGCAGTACCCTCACTCACTCCGTTTGCCACTCTGCCCTCTCCGCTGTTCCCTGAACCCCACAGATGCTCCTATGTCGGGGTCTTTGCACTTATTGTTCCCATCTCGAGTCTATACCCGCATCTGGCTTCTCCTCAGTCCCTGAATTGGCAAAACCACACGCACTCGCCCCGTGCCCCATGCTTCCCCCTTTCCACTTTATCTTCCCCAGCCCAGTCCTTGCTGTCTAGTACACCGCGTGATTTACTCACTCGCATTGTTGGTTGTGTGTAGGGCCACCGGAAGCTTTCATCTCCTGCTGAGCCCTTGTGCCTAGACAGCTCCCTCATGGTACCATCCATGATAAGCAATATTGATTGCTCTCCTTTAGAAATAGAGTGGACTTTAGAAGACTGCTCCCTCTCAGCCTCACCCCTCGCTCCCGCCCTGTGGCCTGCCTGGCTCTTCCTCATTCTTTCCACCTCCCTGCGGGGTGAAGGCAGCATCTCTACTCAACTCTCAGACGATCGGAGACCTTTACTAGTTCTCTAATCTGGAAAGACTTCCTCCTTCCTGCTGGCTGGAAATGCCTCTACCTCATAACCTGTGCTCATTCTACACTAAGGATTATTTTGGAACTCAGACTTCCAAGCTTCGTTTTTACAATAAAAAGTCATACCATTTCAGCTCTCTAATAAATGAAGAAGAGCTGAATGAGCAAGGTGCTTTGATTATCTATTGCTGCGTAAAAACAACCCCCAAATTTAAAGGTTTTAAATGACAAGCGGGTGCTATTGTGCTCACCAGACTGTGATTGAAGCAGGGCTTGTTGAGGACAGTCCGCCTCTGCTGCCAGTGGCATCAGCTGGGGCAAACCAAGTAGGGGCTGGGATATGTTTTCAAGTCTGTGGTTTTAGAATTTAGAGAGCCGTTCTCTGTCTCAACACATCTGCTTTCAAACTTTATTAGACTTCCTTCTCAAAAACGTTCTCATTTGAAGGTCACAGGTGAACCTAGGCTGCACTGTCACATGTCCGGGAAGCAATGAATGCCATTGATGAATGGATGCAGAAACTCGGGTGAGGGAGTTGTATGACAATTGAAAAAGGCATCGGTTTAATTGCTCAAACCATTTACCCCATTGCATTTCTCAATCATTACTCCATGTAACAATTTGATTATGAAAATTGGAGTTTTAGGGACTGGAGCGGTGGCTCAGCAGTTACAGCGCTTGCCTGGCATGAGCAAAGATGCTGGTTCAAACCCTAGCACCAAGTACACAAGGAAGTGTTGGAGCAACAGAAGCACCGTGAAAAAGAAAAACTAAATAAAATTGATTCTCTCTCTCTCTCTCTCATTGTCCCTCATTCATAAAAAGAAAAAAAATGGGGCTGGAGCGGTGGCTCAGCAGTTATGGCACTTGCCTGGCATGCATTAGTATTCGAGTTCAAACCCCAGCACCACGTACACAATGAAGTCTCGGAACAACAAGAGCCACGTGAAAAACTAAATAAAATTGATTCTCTTTCTTGTACTCTCTCTCACTGTCCTTTTCTCTTAAAAAAAAAAAGACAATGGGAGTTTTATGTTGTATATCTATTTCTTAGAATATTTCTTGACATATAAGTGCTTTAGCAAATTCTTGCAAATTAACAATAATAAAAGAGCTAATATTTACAATTATTAAATGTATTGTTAATTTTTGCTAGACCCTTTTTTAGCACTTTACATAAACTATCTTTTAAAAATTCGCAGCACACTGAAGTATCATCATTACTCCTGTTTTTTGATAACTAATGTCTGGGACATTATGAAGCCAGGCATAGTGGTGTGCACCTGTAATCCCAGCAACTTGGGAGGCTGAAGTGGGAAGATTGGAAGTTCAAGTCCAGCTTCAGCAACTTAGCAAGGCCCTGTCTCAAATTAAAAAATAAAAAGCACTGGAGATGTGGCTCAGTGATAAAGCTCCCCTGCATTAAATCCCTAGTACCTGTCCCTCCCCTAAAATAAACAAAAGTAATGAAAGAACCTCTGTGAAAGGAAAGACCTGACATTCAAGCAGCCAGACATTGGTGTACCTTCTCTCAAAAGGCACAGGGTGATTTGGAGGTGACACAGCTTTGAGGGATGAAGGACAGCTTCCAAAGGAGGTGATTTCTGAGCTGGATCCTAAAGGACAGATGGGAATAGTCAGATGAAGAGACTGAGGAAGGATTTCCTGGCAGATTTGCAAGTTCGCCTGCTGAGTTGCAGACATTATGCTAGGGCAGGGATTCCAAAGAGAAATAAGACCCGCTCCTTGACATAGAGACAGAAAAGTCAAGCAAATTATTAAATTAAAGTATTCAGGGCTAACATGGATGTACAGAAGGTGCTGCAGAAAGATAGAGGAAGCAGCAATCAAGCCAGGGCTAATATCAATGAGGGCTTCCCAGTGGAGGTGGCATTTGAGCTAAATGCTTTTTTAAATATATATATATATATATATATATATATATATATATATATATATCTTTATGAGTGCATTATAGTTTTACATAATGTTGGGATTAGTTGTCACATATTCCTAGAAGCACACAATTCAGCAATACATTTGTTCAATATTCCCCCACACCCCTCTACCTCCCTCCTCCTGTCCCCTGATCCCTTACCTTTCTTCTGGGTCCTATATTGTTCCTAAAAAGAAACCCAAATACAGTGACATGATTTTTACACCTATGAAGAACATATTATATATATACGGCTATAGTATATACAGTGACATTTATAACTGCTTGGAATGTACCTTGCTTTATCTCAGATCCAACATTTCCCCTTCTCCTCCCTTCCTATCATCCCTTGTTATTCTTCAAAATATTTGACAATAGGATTAAACATTTACGTTTTTGTACAAGTATGCAGCATAGCTTGTTCAAATATCTTATGAAATATCTTGCAACTGTATCTCATAAATATTAACATTTTGCATTTTTGTTCTGTGGATCTAATACCTGAGTTTGTCTACTTTACTCCCAAGCCTGGGTTTAGCTCCAGTCTCCACAAATGAGGGAAACCATTCGGCCCTTGACTCTCCGGGTTTGGCTAACTTCATTGAGCTAAATGTTGAAAGACAAATAAAAGTTTGCCAGACAGACAAGAATTGGGATGGGCATTTCTTGAAGACAGAATGACAGATTCATTATAAGAATAAAAGCTTCGGAGACTAAGGAAACCTCAACTATGCTAAGAGAATCATATTTTTCTTTCATTAGCATTTGCAGAAAGTGAGTCGGCTGCCTTGTGTAGCATTGCCTCGCCCCGTTTGGAAGCAGAAGGTTGTGCTTGCGGTTGAACCCTTGCTGTCTTTAGCAGTTCATTGGACCCCACACACCAGGGGTTCTCTAACCAAGGTACACACAGGCTTGTCATTGTCATTCACATAGTGGATGTCATTCATTCGGGTGGGGATTGTGACACTGGCTCTCCTTTCTTACGCTGGAGGCTTGGGTCCCCCTTGTCACTTCATTCAATAAGGGAGAAGCACATGCTGAAAGCCTTCAGGTCTGGAACGGAATAAGCAGGGGATACACACAGACATAAAGGACTTCCCAGCCTTCCTGAGGATGCGCACCCCTGGTCCATAGGGCCTGTTTGTAAACCTTGAATCACAGCGCTGTCCCTTTCCATGCTCTCCAATGCCCCTATATGACACAGGAGTTAGGGATCTGTTTTAAAGTCACACAGACAAGTTATGTGACTTGGGCATATGTCTCATCTTTTTTAGCCTTCATATGAAAGTGTGATGTTATTAATATTATTAATTTTTTTGGAGATTAATAATTAATGCATTTGTAGAATTTAAGCCAACTTTGGAAATAGGTCACAGTAAGCATTACTCAAAGATATGATTTAAAGATAAAATGGAATTTGGTAATTTGCGTGGTTGAAAAACTCAGGGTATTCCAAACACAGGAATAGCTTGATTCTGGGGCTCAGATCCTGTTACCGGGATTTGGGCTTTCTCTACCTCCTTTTTTTCTGTGCCTATTTAAGGATCCATTATTAGCCAAATGGCAGCCAAGTAAGCCAGACCCTGGGTTGGAGCCAGGGCTCAGTGGTTACAGCGCTTGCCTGGCACGCATGAGGACCCAGGTTCAAACCCCAGCACCACATACACAACTAAGTGTCAGAGCAACGAAAGTCAGATGAAAAACTAAATAAAATTGATGCTCTCTTTAAAAACCAAAAACAAGAAGAGCTGCACCCCATTGTCCTATGTTCCAGCCACTGTTCAAATGAAAATCTCGGACCTGATACTTGTTGGTTGAAGATGCCCATCCTGAGCTTATTACTAGAGGGACCAGAATATGCTGAGTTGAACCTGTGTTGTGAGCCCACTTTTGCAGATAAGGAGGGGTCAATGCCATCCAAATATTAAGTATTAAAAGTGGAAGAGGGGAAGTTACTAGAATAAAGTTTGAATGTACTATTTTATCAGGAAAAAGAGAGAGAGAGAAAGTGCAGTGGCGTAAGATAATGTGTCCACTGCAGTATGTAAGGCACCTGTCGCTTTGGTTATAACACGGTAAACACTCAATTAATGATACCCATCATCATCGCTGCTGTGACCACCATTATAGGCAGTAAGGTCTAAAGATGGATATCTCAACACTCTTCTCAAAGAAGAGCCCACCCAGTACTGAATTGAGAGAGTATTGTCTGTTGCAGAGGTTCCTTTTTCATGGCTGCCAGAAGCCTCTTGAACACTCTGTTGGCATTTTGATGTTTCTCCCATTCTAATTGATAGTCCTAACTACCCCAAGCAGAATCCCCCCAAAATGTATCCCCCACCACCATTAAGTTGCTTCCATTCCTGTTACCTATGAGAGTCTTTGATTTGGAAGTGAGTTAAAGAAACAAGAAGGGCGTGGAACATCTTTTTATTGGTGCTATCCAGGTTTTCAAGGCAGTATGAGGCATCGCTCTTATTTGATCTATTCTCTGGGTGGCTTTGGACATTGCTCCTAGATCACTAACCCAGAAATGATTCCCTAGCTCTTCCAAATATCCTGTAAGGGTTTAATATCCCCTTAGCCAATCCCAACTTACATAAATCTAGTAGAATGATAGATAATGTCCACACATACAAACGCCAGCTGGGACACTGTCCCAAACCTCCCACAGCATGCACACTGTACAAACTTGCATTACAATTCCCTCTGCCTAAGTCTTATCTTCTTACAGATCATTCCAAACAATGCCAGCATGGTGGCTTGTAAAAATAATAAACAAATACCATCAATCTTATGTATGACTGAATAACCGATGACTGAGCATATCGATCAGTTGGGGGCATATTGGAAGTTGAAAATGTGAAAGGATTAGAAAGTTCTCTCGTTCATTGCATGCACTGGGTAAATAAAAGGCTGAAGACCCAGAAAAAGTCAATTAAGCTTCAAACTTACCCTTATGTGTTTAGTTGATCACCATCACCAAAATTATGGGCATAACATCATCACATCAATTCAAAATATGATATTAATTATTTCCAAGTTTTTAGAATTTTATTTTATTTACTCTTACTTGGAACAATCGACATAGCTTTGGACATCCATTTTTCTTTTCATCCTGGCTTTGAATTCCATGATGTTCATTGCAATGAACTTCAACCAGTGACATAACAGAAGAATATTGTCCATATTTATCTTCCAGTAGCGGTACCTCACTGCTACCTTAGACTAAAGTACAGAATTAAGGCCTGGAAGCAGGCTGCCTGAATTTGAATTCTGACCCTGGAACATCCTAGGTGTGTAATGTTATGCAAGTTTCTTTTTGTGCCTCAATTCCCCATCTGATAACTGGATACAATGATAGTATTTACCTCCTAATGTTGCTGTGAGAATGAAAAAAGATACTTGTTATAAAATATTTTTTTAAAGAAAGAGGAGAGAGAGAGAGAGAGAGAGAGAATCAATTTTATTTAGTTTTTCATGTGGCTTCTGTTGCTCCAACACTTCATTGTGTACAAGGTGCTGGGGTTTGAACTTGCGTGCTTGCACATGCCAGGCAAGCACCATAACCACTGAGTCACTGCTCCAGCTCCCTTTATTTATTTTTTTAAAAAGAGAGAGAGAGGAAAAAAGAGAGTCAATTTTATTTATATTTTCATCTGTTTTTATTATCTCTCTTTTTTTTTTTCCTTTTCTTTTTTGCGGTGCTAAAGATCAAACCTAAGACCTTGGGCTGGAGCTATGGCTCAGTGGTTATGGTGCTTGCCTGGCATGCGCAAGTACACAAGTTGAAGTATTGGAGCAATGAAAGCCACATGAAAAACTGAATAAAATTGATTCTCTCTCTCTCTCTCTCTCTCTCTCTTTCTCTCTCACTGTCCCTCTCTCTATAAAAAAAAAAATTTTTAAAAACCATTTTGAGCACTGTATGCTAGTACATTGTAATCCTACATGAGTTTTATTTGTTTAAAAAATATATTAACTTGCAGTTAACTCTTATGTCATCTGTATGTGGCTGCCAGTCCAGTCTCCCTCAACCCAAAATTGTGCCATCAATTTCTTTTTCCCAGACTAAGTACAAGATTTTGCATTTAACCTTGCCAACTTTCTTTCTGGTGACGCTGGCTCAGCACCTCTTTCACCCTCTGCACCCTACCCACCCATCCCATACTGTAGGTGTGAACAAGAGAGGTGGAGAGGAGCAGGGAAAGAGGTCCCCTGCCAATCAGTCACACAGGCTTCCTTCATCAAGATTCGCCTGCATCTGAACATTGGCACCCAACCAACTTTAAGTGGCTCTAATTACTTTTAAATGGAGCATACAGTTAAAATTTGACAAGCACATAAACTTAATAGCTGATCTGCAGGCAAAAGTACTACCACACGGACTTTTAACTGCCAGAGAAACGCTCAGGAGGTTGTTGTCCAAAATACCCAGTAAAATGAAGTAAGGGGCAGCATAATTGGAACTGTTGCGAGGATTAAATTGCCACATTCACAGGTAGAATTAAGGATCTGTCCTGTTAAAGGACACAGACACAGTTCAGGGAAACAAGCCATCCAAATGCATCACTTGAATCCTGTTTGGCCATTCTGACGTAGAAGAGCAGAAAAAAGAATCAGTTGGCAGATCGTAAGATACGGAACTATAAAAATAAACATGCCGTCCCTGACATCTGTGTTTATAAATGCATCACGTGAAGCAGCAGAGATTTTGCCTGCGGTTAGCCAACACCAAGATGGCGCCTTCCCATTTATTTTCCTTTATCCTTCATCACAAGGGCTGTCTGTGCTATCTCTTTGCTTACAGCTTTTATCTTCTCCATAAAGGAGTTGACAGAGACGTAGCTGGGCAACTTCAGAAACATGACTTGGAACCAACGTGCCCCATTATTCTGCTACTGAAAGTGAGTGTGTGCTAACTACTCTTTAATGAAGTGTCCCTTTCAACCCCCGAGGTAGACATCTTCCCCTCTCCACAACCCCAGAGCAGGTTTGAATCAAAGAAATGACACATGCAGTAGCCAGATGTTTGGAGAGTAAGAAGGGGAGCTGAGTTCACACCATTGTTCTGCCTCCTCGCCTTCCGCTGAGGTTCTTTCCTGTGGGCTGCAGGACCCATTAGCAGGCCTAGCTCTGAGCTTGTTCACGGGCAGCCCAAGCCTGGGCTTGGGGAGAGACTGCTAACAGGCGGCCTTCCTTTTCCTGTGCAGCTGGTGTTTGCAGGAGGACATGATTTGAAAGTTGATTTATTTACCTGTCTTTTTTTTTTTTTAATGAATGGTCCATGTCTGTTTGTTGAAACAATTAATGAACTCCAGTGATATGATTAGAATTTAATAGAAAAACATCCTTGGGCTGCAGGTGGAAATGTAAGGACTTTGACTTTTGGAATGTTCCTACTCCAATTGTCTCACTCAGAGCAAAACCAGAAGACATTTGTAGCCTTTACAAACAAATCAATCGATTCTTGTTTAGTACCCTACAGCCTTTGATTCATGAATAACGAAAATCACTTTCACTTGTGAAAGCTGGTGGGCTCCGGCTCACGTCCCTTCATTTTGCCTCTGCCATTTGTGGAAACTTTGAAGATGTTCGTAAGCAGTAGTTCTCTCAACTACAGAGAGGAAGAGAATGTTCCAGAAAGGACCTCCTCCTCTTGTACCAGCTCCTCCTCTCAAATCATTCCAAAAATCTGGAGGGTTTGAAACGGAAGGAATTGACTAGAGTAAACAGGGACAGGTCAGAAAAGATATGAAAGAAAAAGTTTAAAAGTTTACTATTTTTTTTCTTTTTTGAGTAATAACATGAACATGCCCATCAATTTAAAAAAACTTTAGGAGACTGGAGCAGTGGCTCGGCGGTTACGGTGCCTGCCCAGCCTGCGCGAGTACACATGGTTCAATCCTCAGCACCCATGTACACAACTAAGTGTCAGAGCAATTAAAGTCATGTGAAAAACTCAATAAAAATTGATTCTCTCTCTCTCTCTCACTCCCACCCACCACCAGCCACCAGGCTCCCACACCAGAGGCAACTGCTGTCTCGTTTCTGGAGTGTTCTTCGGGAGGCATCCTATGTAAACAAGCATTAGTATGTATGTATGCTTCTTAGATACACAAATTATAATAATGTACAGTAACCATGTTCTGCACTTCGCTTTTTTCACTGAACAGTGCATTAGACAAAGGTATTTTTTCTGCCCACAGAGCTATCAGGAGACAAAAGCCATTCTTCAGCCCAATGATCTGCATCTGGTCCCAGCTTACTGTACTCACAACAGAAAAGGTGCCAAGTCAAACTTTGCGTCAATCACAGGTACACCCAGCCCAGGGAAATAGGAACCGTATTCAGAACCTTAGCACTTTGAATAGCAGGAAGTGTGGAGTGGGTACAGGAGGAAAGGAGGGATGGGTCATGTTGACTAGAATGTCACAGGGACCTGACAGTTGAGCAGAGACACTTTGAATATGGTCTTGCAAAAAAAAAAAAAAGGAAAAAGAAAAAAATCCATTGTTTCCTTTTGCTGCTTTAAAAGTAAGTGGAACACAAACTTATTATCCATTGTAACATCATTTTTTGTTAGTTAAGGACCTCTCGGAGAAATATGGCACCCATATTCTGAACTCAATATGACGGAGGTGGAAAGAGAACAGGCTTTGGAATTGGGCAGTCCTGGATGTCCATACTGGCTCTAGTAGTTATTAATTTAAAAGAGTTCTTTAAGCTCTCAGAATCTTGACTTTTCCTTTATATAAAATAGAAACATATAAAGAGTTGTAGAATTGTATTTGGAAGGAGGGGGAGGGATAATGGTGAGTAATTGGGGGGGCTCTTGGGGATAAATCTAATTTTCAGAATTTATATATATATTATATTATATTATATTTATTATATTATATTATATTATATTATATTATATTATATTATTTCATTAGAAACTTGTTTGATTGTTCAACAAATAAATTTCTGAATAAAAAGAAAAAGAATGACCATGACAATGTGTTTAAGGAAAATAAGACGTGGAAGAGTCTGCTGTTCCTGAGATTACGCTGCATAGTAAACAGTCGCCAGTTCTCTGAGACCTGGAACAATGAACCTGTGTCACACTCATGTGTCTGTGCACTGTGATGTGGCTGTACTCGGCTGCTCTTGCCTGAACTAGTCCGGCCGCCAGGCTTTGGGTCAGATTCAGGTCAGCTTCACAGGTCTTGATGTCCGGTGAAAGGGCAACAATTCCCTGGGGGCTTGTTCTTCTTTTGGAAGAAGGTGGATCCTCAAGGGTGCTGGCAGGCGCCTCCCATGCTCGGATAGCCTCAGCTCCCAACTGACACACTGTTACTTCTGCCCACAGTCCATTTAACCAGACATCACATGGCCAAGGCCGAAGTCAATAGGTAGGAAGCACAGTCTTTCCATCGCGAGCCACAGCAAAGCCAAGTAGGAAGGAGACTTACAACATATACAGACCCCCAGTCCAGTCCCAAGCACCTAGAAGGCTCACATAAATGTGAGCTGTTATCACTGTAGTATCCAACAGGAAAGCTGTGGGATGGCAGTGAATTTATGATCATTCTAAAATTAGAAGTAATGACTTTTAAAAAGTCAGTCCTTATCATTTTGTTCTTCCCCTAACCAGAGTTGACTTACGAGGCACCTCTGTGTACATTTTTTTTTTTAAAAAAGGTGTCTCATCTAAGTGCATGCACCCCAGGCCCAACAGCATGGGAGGTTACACAACAGCAAGCAGCAAGGGTCCCCTTCCATGAGGATCAGCAAAGAGCCCCTGCTTGGAGGTTTGGAGAGCTGAAGGCAAGCAGCGCCCTCAGCCAGGCGCATTGTGCAGTGCAAACCACGCGCCTCAACTCTGCTCCTGGCAGGGGAAGGCGGCCTGGGAGTCTCATCCTACATTCAGCTCTGCTTTAATGACATCGTCACCATGAGCAACCTCTCTGGAGTTTTAGTTCACAGCTTTCTTTCTGCTTCCAAGTTATGGACTAGAAAATTGGAACTTTGGGGACACAATGACACCTATTTCCCAGAAATCCTACAGCTTCTCACATCGCATGTCTGAATCCAGGCCGAGGTGACCTAGCAGCTCCCAGGCAGCTCTAGGGCCTGGAAGCTGGGATCACAGAGGAAGGTAGAGACTTACACAACTTAATTTCTTTCATCCTGATTGACGGGATAAGGACTGAAGGAAGAGGAGAAAATTCCAAAGACGCTTTATAAGGCAGTGACATTATAAGCTTGTGGCTAGATAAGCAGCTCATGGGGAGTGGGGTACAAGGCAGCAAATGGGGAGAGAGATGCAGAGAGGCCCCCCATCTTGCAGACTTGGAGATGTGGGGGGGGGGGCCCTTATGTCTGCACATCACAACCACTACGAGAAGAGAGGAGGAATTCAGTCCTGAACTGTCTATTTGGAAGATTAGTTAATAAGCAGTTCAGAAACAGTGACTTCACTGAGAAAAATATAAACTTTTCCCTCAAAAGTTATTTGGACAGGAAGCATAGAGGAGAGAAGGAAAAGGAGGTGGCAGAGGGAGGGGAGGGCAAAGAGGAGGGGATGGGAAAGCACAGGAGAGGAGGAGAGAGAAGGAGCTTTGCCCAAGGTCAGACCTGGAGAGTGGCCGTCCCAGGACAGTGTGAGTGGGAGAGACAAGGTCACTGCAGTGCTGATGTCCATGATTGTACTAAAGACATCTCCCAGCAACTAGCTGGGCCACCTCAAGTCCCACCAGCTGGCTCCGTATCTTATTTGAAGAGTCACCACAACCTCCGAGGACAACTCATCAGCCCTGCCCATACTTCCTTTACCATCATTCTAGATTCTCCCCCCTTCCCCTCTGCAGGCAAAGTGAATGCAAACACCCCGGCTTGCTTGCCCTCTCACGCTCCCTTCGGTTTTCCTGTTTGCTTGCTTGTAAGAGACTGTTAGACACTTCCTCTGAGGTTTATTTGCAGTCTGACCTGCGAGTCTTTGAAATACTCTCTCTCATGGTCTCTCCAGTGACACCAAGAGGCCTCCCTCAGCAAGTCATGGGTAATAACAGCTCATCTGGAGATAATAATTGCCAGGTTCTTCTTGCCCAGGCTGTCTACATGGACATTTCTGGAAAAATCAGAAGCACTGAAAGATGTTCCCTATGTGAACTGTCTTTGGACGCTGTCCAGAACCAAAGCTTAGCCTCTTCTGATTCCTTAAAAAGTGGTTGGGTGCAGCCAGGTGTGAAAGGCTCAGGCCTGGACACCCACTCTTAGGAGTGCACTCCAGCACTCAGGAACTCAGCTTCTGTCCCAGACACTTGCAGGTCCATTCAGGACCCAGCTGCTGGTGCAGAGATTCAACATTCTGGGGATGGCATGTTTATTGTGAAACAATCATGAGGCTTGATTTGATGTAGTGAAAGAAATTAGTGCTTGCTGAATACGGCCCAATTATTACTGCATTAATTCATCCAGATTAGCAGCTGACATTGGCTGGGAGGCACACGTCAGGACATTTCAATACGTTTGGCTGAAAAGAACTGCTTCTCTGAGGCTGCGGAAACTCCCCGCCCCCACTTCAAAGCCAGATGATGACTCCATATTTGGAATGACTTTCACATCAAGGGTATAGGGCTTTATTTTAATGCTAGCTGGAAATGGACATGCCAAAGCATGTTTGGGGGAATGTCCCAAAAGTTAGACTGTAACCTGGCACCCTTTGAGAGCCGCTTTTCCCCAAATCCATGTTCTAACCAGTAAATGATTCTTCAAAGATGGAAGAAACTATTGCATGTGACTAAGGAAATATAGCAAAACAAGAACAAAAAAACCCTTCTTTCTCATGGATCATAAAATGTAGGGTCTGAATCTACACCTTGTGTAAGAGTGAAGTGTGCTCTGTAATACAAAGAACAATGGCTTAAATAAATAAAGGATTGTGTTCTCACTGTTGTGGACTGAAATGCATGCTGCCAAGTTCATATGTTGAAACCCTAAATCTCCCCACCCCAGAATGTGACACTGAAGATAGAGCCTTTAAAGAGGTGATTAGATTAAAATGAATCAGTAACCTTCGGTAGGCCCCGTGTTATTCAGGATTCTCCAGGAAAACAGAAATAGGATGTACTTGTGTGCATACACGTGTGCAGGTGCACGTGCGTACACACATACACAGGTTGGAGAACTGGCTCATGTAATCATCATGGAGGTCTAAAGTTCCAAGATCCAAGATCTTCAAGGTGAGTTGGCAAGCCAGAGACCCAGGAGAGCTGATGGTGTAAGTTCTGGTCTGAAGGCCAGCAGACTTGAGGCTCAGGAAGAGCTGATATTCCAGTGAGAGTCTGAAGGCTGGAACAAAGCTGATGTCCCAGTCTGAAGGCCATCAGGCAGGAAGAATTCTCCCTTACTCAGGAGAGAGTGACCTTTTTATTCTTTTCAGGTCTTTGATCCATTGGACTAGGCCCAGTCACATTAGGAACAAAAATCCATTGTAGTCCATCTACTGATTCAAATCAGAATATGATTAACCAAATATCTGGGCACCTCATGGCCTAGTTAAGTTGACATATCTTACTAACCACAGCCCTAATCTACTCTGACCGAAATTCTTATAAAAAGAGGAAATTTAGATACAAAAAGAAATCCGGGATTTGCTCTGTGCACAGAGGAAGGACCATGGGAAGACACAGGGAGAAGATGGCCATCTATAAGCCTAGCAGAGAAGCCTCAGAAGAAAACAAACTTGACGACACCCTGATCTTGGACTTCTAGCCTCTCCAGAACTGCGAGAAAGCAAGTTCCGTGGTTTAATCACCCAGGCTGTGCTACTGTGTTACAGCAGCCCTAGCAAACTAGCCCACTCACACAGCAAGAAGTCAAGGGGGAGTCAGCTGCAGTGCTGGTTCCACGTCCAGTGGGATCAGGGAACACGTCTTTGGAATTCTTTGGGGCACTTACACGTTGGCCCTGTGATCACATGATGATTATGGCTCTCCAGGAAAGAAGAAGGGGACAGGCTCTCTCCTGCTGAGCCTTCAGAAAGAAGGCTGTGCAGTCACATTGACCAAGCGCACCTGTGCAGTCACATTGACCAAAACTGTCCCATGGCCTCTATGACCTGTAAGAGAAGCTAAAATATAAAGCACGAACCCTTTCAGACTTGAGGATGAAAGAAAGCAAGGAAAGAGGGGATTGTGATTGGATGTTTGGTGAGCCATCCTTCAGTGTGCACGACAGCTGGGTAGCAGAAAGAACTTCATGCCAGGGATGCTTTACCCCACGGACAGGTTTGTTATCCTTGTTTTCTGTCCCTCCTTGGATCCCCTTGGTGACACCATTTCTTGGATACTCAGTCACTTGCTCCATCTCCTGCTGTGGACCCACCAGCTCAACTGTTTGAGCTTACTTTGGGCTCACGGGTGCTTGCCTGGAGGGTCAGACCCTCTCCAAGAGGAACACCATGTCCTAAGACTGACTAGTCACATGGCCTTCTGTTTGTAGTGACTTCCAACACTCTCAGTCTTGGATAAAACACTTGATTGCTGAACATAGATTCTGATTTCTCAAACAGCTCCCAAGAAGGCCCCATAATGCCACCTAGAACAGAGAGGAATTCCTCTACAGAGCAAAATTTGACCATAGGTAAATAGGAAGTGGGAGGAAGGTAGATATATTTCCTGTATCTTTCCTTGGTGGATTCCTATGGGACATGGTTTCTCTGCACATGCTGATTGGAAAACCCTCCTGACTGGATAGACACTATTAATTTGTTATGGTTGCTAAGGCAAAAATTCCATAAACTGGATGGCTTTAACCAGAAATTTATTCTCTTACAGTTCTCGAGACCAGAAATACAAAATCAAGGTCTTGGCAGGGTCTCACTTCCTCCAACATCTCTGGGGGAGGTTCAGTTTCTTGTTCCTTTCAGCTTCTGGTGGCTCCAGGTGATCCTTGCCTTGTGGCTGCATCCCACCAATCTTGCCCTCCCTGGTCATATTTCCTCCTCCTCTTCTGTCTCTCAGATCTCCCTGTCTCCTGATACTGGATTTAGGTCCCACCTAGATAATCCAGGATAATCTGTTTATCTCAAAATCCTTAATTACATCTTCAAAGCCTTTGTTTCCACAAAAAGTCCCATTCCAAGGTTCCAAGAATTAGGAGGTAGACATATTTGGGGGGAGGCTGCTATAGACACCATTGAGGAGCAATGAACCAGACTGTGTCTCGTCATGGCTGGTCATGAAACTGTGGCCAACAAAGGAGCACAGCTACCTCGCATGGCTCCCTGTTCATCACTTCTCTCTTTCTCTCTGTCTGGAGGATTCACCTCCCAAATGTAGCGCTACTGCTTAGTCCTTGCCTCAGGCTCTGGTTTCCAGAAGATGAATGCTAAAGTGAGCCTCAAACAATAATTTTACAGACTGAGGTGGTCATAGCCCCTTAGAGCTGTTTTAACCAAATGCCATAGACTGGATGCCTTATAAACAACAAAATGTATTTCTCAGAGTTCTGCAGCATAGGAAATCCAAGATCAAAGCATTGGCAGATTTGGTTTCAGGTGAGGGCCCACTCTCTGGATCATACATGGCACCTTCAAGATGAGCTTTTCACATGGTGGAAGGACCATGCGAACTCTCTGAGGTTTTCTTTATAAGGACCCTAATCCAATCATGCACACTCTACCCTTATGACATGATCACCTTCCAAAGACCTCATCTCAGACTACCGTTGTGGGGGTAAAGATTTCAACATATGGGGGGAAGGAGCAGTGGCTCAGCAGTTACAGTGCTTGCCTGGCACGCGCAAGAATGCGGGTTCAAACCCTAGTACCACCTACACAGCAAAGTATTAGAGCAACAAAAGTCACATGAAAAACTAAATAAAACTGATTCTTTCTTTCTCTCTCTTTCACTGTTCCTCTTTCTTAAAAAATAAAAAAGAAAGGAATTTCAACATATGAGATTCAGGGGGACACAAGCATTCATACCATACCAATAGTGAATTCAGATCCTAAGCTTTGGTATTAGCCCTGAATTCAAGTCCAGGCCCTGCTTTGTGACACTGGGAAGGTCATTCATTTATAGTCTCAAAACCCATTTTTTTTACCTTCAAATTGGTATGATAATTCTTAGTTGTAGGGATGTGACAGAGATTAAATGCAATTATGCGTGCAAAATGCTTACAAAACACTTGGCATGAATGAGTCTGAGTACATATTAGCTATTACGATTATCAACACACAAATAGACATCAGCCCCACATTCCCTACCCATATGCAGTAAGCGAACCCTGCCAGGGCTGTGGGACCTGTGGATGATGTCCAGAGTACATGCTGTCCTCGTTCCCACACAGCAGGCAAGAGGCCAGTTTCTTTATAGCTCCCATCATGGGCATTTGAAGACCAAGCTTCTTCATAGACATTTATGTCAGTGTTCACTGAAAAGATCAAGTTTTCAAGATCTTACGAGATTTGTCTCCAGTTGACTAATCCAGTTTATTTCCCACGCTTCCTTCCACGGGTCCGAGGCCCTTTCTTTGCTGGTCTATTACCAGAGCCAAACCGACTCCACTTCTTGGTGTACTCACCACCTTCTATGCCCATCCTCCATCCATTCACTCACGCATGCGCTTTCAAAATGCTGAATGCCTCTCTGCGTGTTCCTCTCTAAGCACTGGAATAGAATGGTGGAAAAGCAAGTGGTCTCAACTTCTGTATGCTTATAGGTTGAAAGAGAGAAAAGTATGTTATTCTAGTGAACTGTGCTCAGGCTTCCAAAAGGGACACTACTAGGAGATGTAGGAACCAACAGCAGAGAACCCAAAACCATGATCAGCCTACCCAAACCTCACTGTTCTGCAAGGGTCTTCACCAAGCAGCACTGCTCCAAACACATCATAACGAATCCCTTCTCTGTGGTTTGATGTGCTTTCCTAAGTTGCGTTGAAGGACACTTATCTTGGGCTAGATTTTGAGTTAATACTTCATGTGCACAACACACCATTGAACCTTTACACTGATCTCATTAAGCAAATTATCCCCATGTGGTACACAAAGACTCTGAAACTCAGAGACTCAGGTGAACTGAGCTTGACCTCCATGCCTCTTACCCAGATTGTTACCTGGCTGCCCCTTCCTTAGACTTCCTTTCAATGTCGGTTCTTCCAAGAAGCCTCTCTGAACTGCTCATTCGCAAAGAGCCACCACTCTGGGTCACTCTTGCCCATCCCTCTCTTTCCTTCATAGCCCCTACTGCTCTCTGAAATTATGTTTATGAGGGTTTTTTTTTTCTTGTATGCTTACTGTCTGTCTTCCTCCATTAGAATGTCTATGAGGGCAAGAAAGGTCACCTCCACTAAGTTAGGTCATGTGTGTCTTGACACTTAGATATCCGGCACACAGTAGGCTTTCAATGAATTTCTTTTTTATGAACTGATGAATATAACCAAAGTCATAGAGCTTCTCAGTGCCAGAGTTGAGCTTTAAACCTAAATGTCTTTCTCGGAAGTCCAGGATTCAATTCCTTGAATAGACTTCCTACTATTCATCTTGCTTTAGAGTTTATTTACTCTTCCGCCTCTGCTTCGTGGCTCTGAGGGCAAGAGCAACTACGTCACAGACGCCTTTGTATCTCTTGTGGCTCCTGTAGGGACACTGCCTTGCTCCCCAGATACTCCGCCCATATTTGCAGAGATGAATTTAATGTGTTTCCATGACAACGACGGAGGAGGAAGAGCGCTGAGGCCTTGTATGATTTTCCTCTCCTTTCCATAGAGATTAGCATGACAGATTCCTCCTCGGAGCTCCCAGCAGGCAGGTCATCAGGCCTGCCTCGGGCCCAACGGGTCATCCATGGTCTTGGGAGGGAGGTGTCACCCTGTTGCTGAGCCAGCTGGCCCTCTGTGTAGTGTGGCCACAGCTTCCAGTCTGAGTGACCCACTTCACACGGACCGAAGTTCCAGTTCAGCTTCCATTTGAGGATTAAGGTCCAGCCCTCAAGTTTATTGGAAGAAGATGGTGGTCTTCATGGCACAGAAGCTTACATGGGCAGGATTCCCCTCCACTAAGGAGACCGGCAGGGCACTGCAGAGGGGGCCAGCATCATCTCACATGGAAGTGGATGTAGCTCAGCAAAACGCCCCTGATGCTTCCCACCCTGTCTCTGGCTTTTGATTTCTCACATTTTCCCTTAGCTAAAAAGTCAGTGGATGGGGCTGGAGCAGTGGCTCAGTGGTTACGGCGCTTGCCCAGCATGTGCCAGTACACGGGTTCAAACCCCAGCACCAAGTACACAACTAAGCGTCAGAGCAAGGAAAGCCACATGAAAAACTAAATAAAAGTTGATTCTCTCTAAACGAAGTAAAACTGATTCTCTCTTTCTCTCTCTCATTGTCCCTCTCTCTTTAAAAAAAAAAAAAGTCAGTGGAATTTTACAAAGCTCCCTGCTCAGTCCCTTTATCTGTGCCTGTGGAGAATGAGTGCAGTGAAGCACTTCTTGGGGGCTTGCAAAAAAATTTACTCTGTTGTCACCAGAAAACTCAGAGGAACAAAGAAGTCAAAGTCAGCTTCCCTGCACGGTGCCAGGTTGGCCATCTTGAACGCCAAGAACCTCCCCAGAGCCAAAAGGGCATCAAGGAGGTCAGAGAGCCCTAGTCTCTTCCAGGGGACCAGCCACAGCCATGACAGCTGTGTCTTCTTCCCACACTTTCTTTATTGGGAAGAGACTTCGACAAGGCAATCTACTTGCCCAGGTTGACAGAAGGCAGCTGCATGGAGGATGTGATTTGACAGCAACTAAACATGACTTCCATCCCTCAAGATATCCCCCTGGTGCCTGAATTTTCTCCATTAGCCAAATTCCCTTGGTTCTCACAGAATGGCTGTTTAAGAAAATGCTCCTGAAATGCAAACTCTCCTAAAAAGGCTAATAACCCACTAGAAAGGGGCTGGCACACTTGTTCTTTAAAAGGTCAGGTAGTAGTTACTTCTGTGGATCGCACAGTCTTGTAGCCACTATTCCCCTCCACAGTTTAGTGCAAGGGCAGCCATGGACAGAGGAATGAATGGATATGACTATACTGTAATAAACTTTATTTACAAACCCTGACAGCAGGCTGGATTTGACCCAAGAGCAACATTTGCCAAACCATTACTAGACTGTAAGTCGGTGACCTTACCACCTCTTTATCAGGCCTTTCATGTGAGGCACAAGGGAAGAGGGGAGGAGATGGTCTTTGACTAAGGGCTTATCAGTTCAAGAGAAGTTTATTGATAACTGATCTTTCCAAAAAGAGGTGAGATCGCCAGGCAGGTACATTTGGAGTGCATTCAGGGGCTGAGGATTGAAGTGCAGGGCTCCAAAATCAAATTTGCTGACTTGACCCTTCTAATCAAACAGATCTGATTGGTTATCATAAATCCCCAAATCCCATAGCTTGCTAAGATCACTGTATCCTCCATTTTAATAATGAGAAGAAAGGAACCTGGAACATGGTCGCTCTCCAGCTTTGCTGCTCATGTTATGTCCCTGCACTTTAGAAAGATATTTGCTCTTGTTGTTTCATACAATGAACCAGAATCCCACTGTTTGGACTCCGATCACTGTGGATCTTCACAAAGCCAGCTCTGTAATACCATGTCCTATCTACCACTTTTCCTTCCTTGGAACAGTGCATCCCCGAGACAATCATGGAATCTAAGACCTGCCTGTTGATGTCTTTCCAAATGGTGGAAATGATGAGAGTGAATCTCAGCATTGATTTTAGGAAATGATAGCTACTACCACCTTAACTTCTACTGTTTTCTGGGCTACCGTCTTGGTTTAGTAGAGGTTGGAGCACAAAGGCCTAAATTGGGTGTACTCATTGCAGTTCTAGACATCTGGGGACTTTGCATCAGTCAGGATAAGTAAGGTTATGCTGCAATAATAAAAAAAAATCCCAAATTAATACAAATTTCCCAGATTTCAGTTTCTTAACACAATCCAAGTTTATTTCTTGTTCACATAACATTTCCAACAAGGATTGGCAAGGAGGCTCTACTCACTAGTCATTTAGAGACCCAGTTAATGCAGGCTGCAACATGACACATGCCTTTGTGGTCATCTCATCAGGGGAAATGGGCATGAAAAATCATGCTCTGCCTTCTGAAGCCTTTGCCCATAGGTGCCATGTCTGCTTACCTCTAATGGACAAGGACAAGTGACATGCCACATGGGGTGAGTAAATATAATCCAACCATGTACCTGAAGGATGAAATAATTGTGAACAGTCTTAATGATGACTGTAGGATCTGAATAAATTCAGGAGAATCTACATGCAGGAGGAGTCGTGTAGCTTAATAGGAAAGCTACCTAATTAGAAGCTGAGTGCTGATGTTGAGAGGAAAATCCTAAAAGCCCTAGAAGTGAGAGTTAATTTGAATATTTCAGATGGTATAGCAAATCAGAAGAACATTCATGATGGGAAGAAAAATTCTGGATCCAACTGGGTTCTGGTCTGCAGCAGGTACTGAGGACAAGGAATAAACAGAGAGAAACAAGTCCACTACCTTCTTCCTAGAAGAAGCATTTTAAAAATTGGAGACAAATGCAATGTGGTCACCACTAGATCCTGTCTAGAACCAAGTGCTATGGTTTGAAGACAATTATCCTCCAAACTCATGCTAAATTTAATCCACATTCCAAGGTATTAAATGGGTAGAAACTTAATACCTCTACAAGGTTTGGAGGTGGGGCCTTTGATAAGTGATTAAGATTAGATAAAATCATTACGGTAGAGCCCATGATTGACCGCTGGGGCTTTATAATAACAGGAAGGAACCACACATACAATTCCACTCCCTGTCTCTTGCTATGTGATGCCCTGGGCCACTCTGGGACTCAGTCAACAAGAAGGCCATCACCAGGTGAGGCCCGTCAGCCTTGTGCCTCTAGAACCATGAGCCAAGGTTAACCTATTTTCCTTATAAAGTAGCCTGCCCTAGGTATTTCATCATAACAACAAAACAGTTGACTAATATGCCAAGGTAGCAGAAAATCTTCTTGTGGTTCAGGTACAGATGTAGTTCTGAGAGAAGATAGGAAGGGAAGGAGTGACAGATTCTGATGGAGAAGACAATGGAGCGGTGTGGTAGAAGCTGATATGTCTGCCCCATCCTGGCTGCCAGGCATGCCCTCCCTCTACCATGGCACCAGTACCTAACAAGAAAAGCAAGAGGCCTTGGAGGAAGGCTATATGATTGTGCAGGTTGAGCACTGAACACTATCTTAGTCAGCTCAGGCTGCTGTACAAAGTGCCATAGTCTGAGTGGCTTCTTGCAATTTTTTTCACAGTACTGAGGATGGAACCCAGTGCGTCATACATGGGAGGCAAGTATCCTACCACTGAGCCACATCCCCAGCCCTAACTGGGCTGCTTTTAAGCAATAGAAGTTGATTTCTCACAGTCGAGGAGGCGAGAAGACCGACAGAGTGCCTGCAAGGCAGGTTCCCGTTTGCAGACTGCTGTCTTCCTGGCAGATCCTCACACAGCAGAAGGGCAAAGGAGCTCTCTAGGGCACTGATCCCATTCATAGGGCGTTACTCGCATGACCTAATTACCTCCTGTGACTGCCATGTGGGGTGTGAGGATTTTAACCTAGGGACATGGTACACTCCCTGGGCTGTGGGATTCCTGCGTGGCCATGTGAATGGAGCAACGGGAGCTGGCCAGGCAGAGCCAAAAGAATCCTGGGCAGGGGCCCTGCTCCAAGTCCAGGTTAAGGCAAGCTCTTGAACTCCTGCTCTGCATTTCATACAGCTCCTGACCTCGTTAGCATGGCTGCCTGTTTCTGGCATGGCCCTTACCCTTTAAATCTGACACTCAAGCTGTCTGGTTCAACTCTTGGTGCTGACCTATGCAGAGCTTACAGGTTCCCCATGAGCTTAGTCCCAAAGGGTGAATTCTTGGCCATGCAAGGAGAGGTGGAGGAAGACTGCTGTTCATAGGAGCTCGACACACCCTACTGGGCACCCAGAATCAGGCGGAGGGATTGGAATGGGACTGGGATTTCACGAGTAGATGAATCAGGAAATTACCTTTTTATTCCAGTTATTATTACCCCACCAGGCCACTAAGGCTGGCCTGACCTGTAAAAACACCTGTAGCAGGAGTATGCTCAGTGCCCTGCCCAATTCTTAGGATACAATAGTTCTTTATTAAATGTTTATTGAAAAATTTTACGAATCTGTATATTTAAAGAATAGTTCAATTTTCTTCTTTCCATAGTCGCAAGAGTGATAAGAATTGGACCACAAAGCAAGCTACTGACATGTGAAAAAGTCAATTAACCAAAGGGAGGGAGAGAGGTGGACTTTGTTCTGTACAAAACCAAGCAACTACTTAGAATTGGATGGATGCATGGGGAGTGTGGCTTCTAGATATATCCTGCCTTGTGAATTGATTCTTAGAATTCAGTCCTAAAATGGTCAGAGTTGGAATGAATTTATAATGCTTGAAATAGTTGTAAAAATACTAGGCAGAATAAGTGTTAGGTCTGGGATTGGTACTACAGATAAAAAGTGTTCCACCTTGAAAACTAACATTTGACTTAAACACTGCTGCCATAAAAATGTCAAACAAGTAGAAGGAATTTGCTTCATCTCTTAGTTCTTTTTTTCCTCCTTGTACATAAAGCTTATTTTATTTTACTCTGAAAGAGGTGGTATTATTTTCTTTGTTTCTTTTAATTAAGGAGTTGAGTTATTGTACAATCATAAATGTGGATAAAGTAACCAGATATGCATTTGATCCTAAACCATAGTTACCACCACATTGCCCACACCCCAGACTCTTAGTTCTTTTGAATGAAAGTAAAAAATTTATATACTTAACATTTGGAGTAAGCATTAATGTGCTTTGTAATTGAACATGTGTGGATGTAGGACAACCATTCTTCATGATGCTCAGCAAAAGGTTGAAGATAAACCAGCTTCAGACAAACATTTGCTTCAGAATGCACATATGTCCCCATCCTATTTCTTCTCGCCATTTTCTTCCTTACAGATACAAACTAAAATGTAGACATGGTGAAAACCTGACTCATCCTCAATATAAATAGTTGTCTTCAAATAAACAGAAACTCTTCCATGGAACAGAGAAGAAAGTCTGCAAGAGGGGGATGGTCAGGAGAGTGTCATCCCCTGAATTAGTCTCTGCCAAAATATGTGTTGGTCATCACAAAATATATGCTTAATGAAGCTTTTGCTATGATCTGAAGTGTCCCCCATAAGTTCATGTGCTGGAAACTTTATCCTAAAGTCATATGTTAATGACATTTGGAGGTAGGGCTTTAGGGAGGTAATAAGGATAAGATGAGGTCATGAGAGAGGGAACCTCATATGGCATCGGTGTCTTTATAAGAAGAGAAGGAGAAGTCTGAGTTAGTGGTTTGCTCTGTCTTGCCACATAAATGCCCTCCACCATGTTAGGGTGCAGTAGAAAGGCCCTCACCAAGCCTACGTGAGCACCAGGCTCATGGACCTTCCAGGCTCCAAAGGCACAAGCCACACACACTTCTTTATAAACTAGCCAAACCTGGATATTTCGTTAGAGCAACGGAAAACTGACTGAGGCAGCTTTCCATCCTTACATTTGTAAAATACCTTATCCCCATGTGTAGAATTCTACAAAGAATTCAAATTTTTGTTTCTGACCAAAGAACTCATTTCCCTCACACACATGCACACTCACACACACATGCACACACAACACAACAGTGGCATAGGGTTCATGTCCATGAAATTCACTGGTTCACAATGGTGGCATAGGGTTCATGTCCATGAAATTCACTGGTTTCACTACATACACCACTGCCCAGGAGCAAACAGCCTGATAGGAAGTAGAATGACTTTTGGAAAACTCAAGGACAGTACTACTTGGGAGAACTCCCTGGAGATCCAGGTTCTGTTTTACGGAACACACAGGCGCTTTCCACCAGCGACTGGCGTGTGGTCCTGTTTCTTCCACAGCTGGAACACACAGCTCCAGAAACCAACGGCAAGAACAGAAGTGGCTTCTATCAGACCCGGCATCTACTCACTGAACGTTTTCCTTCTGTCCTGGACTCTTTGGGTTCTTCTGGTTTGTAGGTCTGTTTTCATAATAGAGAAATGCTTCTTCCAGGTGACACAAAAGTTTTTCCACTAATTTGAAAGATTTCTAGTTAACCGTTTGGGGCTCCCAATCCTCCTGAACTAGCAGGTAGAGAAGGAGGTTATTATGCTGACTGGTCCTGATTTCTAAGAGAAATCAGATATCTATTTCAGAAGAATTATGTCTGGAACCCAATACTTTGAAGTATTTCTAAGTAGATTCATGTCCAACAGTGAAAGGTAATAGAAAATAAGAGCATTTATAGCCAAAGCAAAAGCTTATAACTTTTGTATGAATCTTCAGACATCGTCAGAGAGCGTGTTCTGTGTGGTAGTCAGAGGGATAGACGGTTTCATCCTGGCTCCAAACCTACCTCTCCCTTGGGTGGTTGAGTAAGTTTTTTACATTTTACCAGCAGGGGGCAGTAGAGAGGTAGCAAAAGGCATGTGGTGGGCAGCCGAGACTCACCAAGAATACTTAGCCCTGACATTTTTGTGTCCATCTACTTTCAGCACCATAGAACCACCCTCACTGCACCCTCTTACAGGTATCAATCCAGTAACATCCCTCCCCCATGCATCTAGGTTTTTATTATCCGAACCTCTGCTTCCTCAGCTCCCTGGGTAGCTGCCCTGTCCAGCATGTATGATCCTGGCTACTCTGTGGTCTTATTTCGTCCCTTCAGCTCTCCCCACGCCTGTGAGATCAATTCTCCAAATTAAATTTCCTCTATTGAAATATGAAATGTGGTTTTTGTTTTCCTGGCCAGACGCTGACTGATAGAGAAAGGAAACTCAAGATCATTTTCATCTCAATTACTATCACTTTTTTCGGAAGCCTTCATTAGGATGCTCAATTGCTAAACAATGGGGGAGTGAGCTTAAGAAATTTTAATATGGCATTTCTATTTTTCAAATAGGAATGGAAGAATTTCTCATGAATGCCTGCTGGAAAACCCAATTCATTTTATTAAAATGTTTCCCTCTTTGTATTTGGAGGTTAAAGAAATGATAGAATTTATTATTCCACCAAACCATTTCACTTATTTTTGGTAAATTGCACTAAATGTAGTTTAATTACTGTGTCCAGAATAGCATTTCACATCTGTGGCCCCAAAAGCTGTCATGGCAATGGACATGTGGGGAAAAGAAATGGAGCCCTCTTGTGGCCAATTTCAATGCCGGCCCACTCTTGCAATTCCAGATTGATCTTATCAATGTTCTACATCCATGGATCTTCGAATAGAAAGATGCCTTAGGGATTCTACCTTGAGATGTCACTAAAGAGACTCAAAATCTGCTCTCCAGAGAAATAATGTCCATGCTTCCTGGCACTGTGCAGACACAACATAAAAACACTGATAAGCTGTGTAGAGAAGGTGATTACTAAATGCCAAATTTTAGCAAAAGGAAGAAGAGGGATCCCAGGTCTGAATCTGCATGGCATAGCAATTGAAAGAGGTCCTTAAATCCCTTACCTGGCAGGGGTCTTCATATGACCCACCATAATTTCCTTCTGAATTAATTCCACATACAAGTAAGGTCTCAAGGTATCAAGTAAGAGAAACAGTAAATTCAGCAAAAAAATTGACGTGCAAGGGGAATTTGTTGAGATCTCACAGTGTTTTACTCTCGGGCAAAAGCAGTAGAACCCAGTGGAGGGGAGTTAGAGACCTCACAGGATGAATGAAGGGAGAAGCCCTTAAGCTTACAGACCGAGTAGCACTTGGTTCAAGTGCCACCTGAGCTCATTCATACCAGTGTGGCTCAGGGAACGTTATACGAACTCTCTTTCTCAGTTTTCTCATCTGTACTTCAAGGCAACGTAGTGTAGTGGTCAAGGTCACAAGCTGCAGAATCAAGCTTTCTGGTTTTAGGTCCTGTCCCTGCCACTTGCAATGTGAACTTAGGTGAGTCCCTTAACCTCTTTGGGCCTTATCCATAAAACAGTACTGACCCTGCAGGGCTGTTTTGATATGCATAGAGCACTTAGACCAGGCATCATGGACGAGTTTGCCATCACTACTACTATTTCAAGTGCCTCACTGCCCGGCAGATGGTGAATACATGGACAGTGTTAGTTTTATTATAGGTATAAATCATCATGGGCAATTTACTCGCTATCTTTCGCCTACCTGTTTATTTATCCTTTTGGTCAAGTCATAAAAAATCACCATTTTTGTAGGTCAAGAATACTTGAATGTAGCAATTCCTTGGCTAAAGCTAACAACAGAGCAATGCTGGTTACAAGGTCACTTAGGGGTTGTTAGTGTGGCCCTAAGACAGAGGAGGAGAGTAGAGCTTTCTGCTCACCTGCTGGAGTGTGTCCCCTTCTCCACCTGGGAGGACAAATGCCTTCAGTGGTTTCTGTGACTTTATGAGACAGTCCCTCTGCTCTTCTGCTCCAGCCTCAGGAAGGTGGGGGGAAGAATAGAAGGGACAGGCATTGACAGGTGTCTGTACCAATTAGGCCTTGTCAGGGAATCAGAGTCCAATCCAGGTGGGACCGTGGGAGGAATCTAATATGGAGAGCAAGGGTGTTGGAAGAAATGAAAAGCCATACAGGGACATTGAAGCCAAAAGACAGGAGCTGCCGAGGGCGTCGTTCCAGCCTTGGCCGGAAGGAGAGAGTGCAGGGGCAGTGTTGCCACAGCCCACAGCCAGGAACACCAGGAGGAGGAGGAGGAACAGTGCGGGGGTTTCCCAGCCTCTCCCAGAGATGCCCCCACCCACAGCAGAGAGAAAAACAGGGATCTCCCTCCCTGCAGCTCCCCATTCTCCTGCCGGCATCTCCCTCGGTTGTCGTAACTGTAACCCCATTGGAAAAGAAGCCTGGGCAGCGTGGTTGCAGGGACTGGCCCCGGAATACAGAGCAGATAGGGTGTAACAGAGAATGAGAGGGGAGGAGATATGAGAGCGAGGAGGTGAGAGCCTGCCCAGAGAAGCAGAGCTGGGGGGAGAAGGGAAGGGTGGGAGTGACAGGGCCATGACACTGAAACCAGCTGCTGCTGTGAGTCTCTAGCACTTCAGTCTCCATCATCAGATGGAGGCAGAATCCTGACACCCTCCTACTGCAGCCAGGTGATCCACATGAAAACCATGTAAACAATAATCTGTCTTTGGTGACCTTGCAAGAGAAGGAAGGGCACAGACCACTGTGACATGCATGCTCTGGGAATCTTTGGGTGGACTTCAGAACATTCTGGCAGAGAGGTGAAGGCCCTGCACTGCCTGCTCCCAGCCTCAGCCCTTGCGCCTGGTGCGGAGTCAGCACCAGAGAGCCAGGCCTCCTTGAGGTCCCGTAGGCTGGGAACAGAGTCCTCATTTTCCAAGTTATCTCATTCAAGACTATGGGACCAAGATAACGAAACACAATATGGGCAGAAACTGGGCAAAGTGTTTATTTAGCTAACAGCATTGTATCAAAGATAATTTCTTAGTTTTAACATGTAAGCTGTCAACATTAGATGCTAACCCTGAACAAAGAGACTGTTGGAGCTCTCTGTAAAACTCAGTTTATTTCAGGATTTGAAAGAGCATTACAGGGCCTCGTCCTGAATGGCTTTCCCATTGGCTCAGATAGCAGCTCCAGGCTGGTTGCTGTGTAAGTGCCAATTTATGAAGGCACCATCAAGAAGGCAACTCTTTCTCCCCAGCCACTAACAGTCAGGGAACACATCTGGTAGTGTCACAAAGAGCACTGGGAAGACATCTTCAGACACCTAATTACTTACACGAAATAAGAAGTCATGCACACCAGCCTACTTACATAGAGGGCGGTGAACGCTCTTCTGTTATCAAGACCATTCTGCCTGTCTCATCAAAGGGTGCTGTCAGTCCCCTTCTGCTAAGGCTCCAGTATGGGCAATGTTCAAGGGTAATGGGCAAAGGTCACGCTCTAAAGAAGCCCCTAATTCAAGATACGCAGGGCTCTTCTATAACTAAAATGACCTCACCCATGCACTCATCTTTAAAAACTGCCTTAAATAACTTTTAGAAAAAACAGTATATGTGTGTCGATCCAGGCAGGCCTATGTAACCAGTTCAGGATGGAGTCTGACTCGTGGGTGTATAGAGCGAATGATTATATTTTCATTTTCCAGTTAACTGTTCTCTGTCTTCTACTGAAGTCCCTGTTTTCCCCCTGGGTGGTGACCTCCTTCAAAGCATTTTGATTCAATTCTGTATTTTTCTATTTACTTTTGGGAATAAAGCAGTACTATCTGCTTACACAGACTTAGTCCCATGCATTTTGAACCGTCAGTATTGTATTTGATTGGAAGTCTCCCCATTCCCAGTATAGGCTGGTGTGCAACCAGTCTTTCTCCTGACCTCTTTCCAACAAATGCTTTCTTGGAATGGGACTGCAGGGGGTGCGGGAGGGGGGCAGTTAAGTTTTCGACTGCTTATGATGAGATTATTTGCCCCAATAAATAATACACCGAATATCTGTGTTCCAGGTCAGAGAAAGATCTTCATTAGGACCTCCATCCACCTCCTGCACACACACACACACACACACACACACACACACACCACAAATACATTCTCAAATGAAACAGTTGCCCTCTCCAAAAGACTGGTCTCCTTTATGTCTCAAAGGACTTATTATCTGAGATGCAATGCGGATGCTATGGATCTGTCCCACCTTGGCACTCCTTTGAACTTCATGTATTATTATTCATTCTTTCAAGACAATAGTGGCAGGGGATTTAGAAGGCAAAAATTAGCTGCGGTTTTTCTTCATAGTTCCATCCATATGAAATCCAGGGGATGGGGAAGGTTGCCTCCCATTGGCCACTTTTCAAGGGAGACCTGTCTATATCAAAAGGCAGAGTCCTTGACTAAGCTCATCGAAAGCCATAGCTTCATAGGGGCCATCTGGAGTGTCCCCAGAGAACTCCCTTATTTCTAATTCAACGGCCCCTGGTATTGATCACTTAACAACCAACATCCCTGCTTCTCTCTAATGTGCTTAGGCCATGTTGACTGGTCATCACCCCTGAGCTTCTCCGTTCCCTTTATATAACCCTGTCTAGGGATTTAACTAGAACGGAGTATAGGAGGCTGAAGGTGGGAAAGTGCTTTTGAACTCCACCCAGGGCCAATGAACTTTCACAACTCTGAACATTTTGTTCTTATAAACATTTTCTGATGGCCTACTAAATGCTGAGCACAAAGTGAGGGAACAGTAGGAGATTAAGACCAGTAACGTGTGGTCCCTGCCTTCAGACACCCGCAGCTGGTGCAGACATAAGAATGCGGAAGTCCAGACAGTGTGCTTCGTGTGCCCTGCGGGGCAGGGGGGAGCCGCTTGTCCTCCTGGGTGCAAGGTGGCTGCAGACCAGAAGTGGTATCTGAGCTGGGGTATGGAAGGGTGAGAAGCTGGAGGGTGGAGGTAAAGGGAGGCTTCACTGCCAGCAAAAGCAGCAGCGAGACAGAGACCTGGTGAGGTGAGGGCTCTGGGCCTCCTCAGCGATGGTGCTGTCCGAATGAAAGCTGAGGGTGCAGGTCCCTGGGCCACTTCCCTGGGGACCATGGGATGGATACTAAAGGACAAGTTGATTGCCTTGTGGCCAGGCCATAGTAGAACTAAAAACCCCACATGGTCTGAGAGCAGAGTGGCCCTCGTTGAGCCTTTGTTGGTGTTCGTATTTAGGTTCAGCATTGACTCATAGGCCAGGCTGTGCACTAAACATGAGAAAACCTCATTTCATCTCTGCACCCACCTATGAGCTGCTGCAGCATACATATTCCCCATTTTACACACGAGGAAACAGACTTGGCAAATGAACTACTTTGATCAAAATCATTAACAAGTAACAGAGCCAGGTTCAGATCTAGGTGACTGATTCCGAATCTCATATTGTTCACCACCTTTCCCTGGTAAGAGAAGCTTGAGGCTCAATAGTTCATGGATAACTCTGTGCATGGTTCCTATCAATTTTATAGCCCAAATCATATTTTGAAGACCCCAGGACTCTTGTTAATTCCCATCAGGTGATTTTTTTCTGCTGTTTTATACATAGGAATAATTATCTTAAACTGAGGAGAACTTTTGCCCCATATAGCAGATTCAGTCACTAAGTCAAACCCCAACCCTCACTAAACCAATAAATCTCTGAGCCCTTTAAGGGTTGTTCATGCGTCCAGATGGCTATGAATATAGACTGCAGCTTTTAAAAAGATCAGCCCTTGTAGTCTGCTCCTTTTAAAAAAGATTAGCCTTCCATCTCCTCCAAATCAAAGGCCCATCGGTTTCCTGGAAAATTATTCCAAACTCTAAAATGCTCTTTTTCTAACAGCTTCAGGAACTGACCTTTCCATAGAACATGAGTGGCAAGCAGACCATAAACAGATTTTTACTAAGGGCTTTTTTTGCCAGTTAGGAATTATGTTCAGCTTTGCCATGGTCTGTATGAATCTTGACCCATGGGTTGGAGATTTGGTCCCCAGCTTGGGCTATGGGAGTTGGTGGAATCTTTAACAGGTGGAGCCTTGTGGGAGCTCTTTGGGTCATTAGTGGTGTGCTCTTGAAAGGGATTGTGGGACCCTGGTCCTTTCAACTCTCTTTTGTTCCCTGGCCACGAGTAGAAGTTTGGCTCTGCTATGTGCTCCCGGTCACGATGTTCTCCTTCATCACAGGCCTAGAAGCAACCGTGCCAACCAATCATGGACTGGAACCTCCAAAACTGCGAGTCAAACCTTTCTCTTTGTAGGTTAATTACCTCTAGTATTTGTTATAGTAGCAGAAAGCTGATTAATACAATCTTCAAGTAACAACAACTCCCCAAAGCAACAACTCCCCTATTTTGTTTAAATAGGGACCTTATTTTTCTCAGGTAATGAAGAATCTAGGAATAGGAGCTACAGGGTGTGGAATGTGACTTGAGAATTCATCAGAGAGCTAGACTTCTTTTAGATTTCTGTTCAGTTTTCGTAAACGGTGTGAAGTGCACTGTGGCTCAGAGGGCTACTAGAGGTCCAGACAGCCTGCCTAAGTTCCAGATAGAAGAATGAAGGAGCAAGGGACAAAACAGTATGTCATCCAAGTCAGAGCTTTCTAAGGACATTTTCTGGAAAGTTCAACATAACTTCCACGTATTTCACCATCCAAAATTGGCCACCCTAAGTGCAAGGAAGGCTGATAAATTTAGAGGATTTGTTTACTTGTTTGTTTTTTTTTTTTTTTTTACTGCTTAAGCTAGACATGGAGCTGCACCCAAGAAGAACAGGATTCCGTTAGCTAGGGAGTGAGAGATGATGGGCCTGCCTGATCTGAATGAGACTGCTTTTGTCTGAACAACAGTCAACAGAATTGAGCATTGAGAGGCACAGAAACTTGCTCTGCCCGGGCTTGGACTGTGTGTGCAGTTAGGAGAAGACTTTGGTCCTGCACCACATCTGCTGGCTTGGAGAAGGAACATTTCTCTTAAAAAAAAAAAAAACCAGGAAGATGATTTTGTTAATTTAAGAGAATGATTAAGGACTTACCCCAGGTAGGAAGCAGGTCTGGGATGGAGACCTGGGCATTCATCAAAGGTGCTCCCCTCTTTTCCAGGTTCCCCTAGTTCTACTCCTCTGTGCCCTGGTTTCTGCTGCAAATGAGCAAGTGCACATGTGTTAACAGGTCAGGGTGTATTTGGACCTTGGTATAAGAGAAAATAAGTTGAAGTTACCAGAGAGAGCCAGGAATCTAATTTTGAAAGGTCAATCCATCCTAACCATCATCAAAGCTTCATTCACCTTTGAATTCGAGGTTTTGCCCTCAAACCATGATTTCGATGATCCTGCTAAGATCTTACATAGAGTTTTTGAGTTGTTAAAATTTAGCTGCTTCAAGACGGAATATTTTACTGAGCATAAAAGAAAGCTGGGAGCTATAAAGAAAAAAAGTTATCCTTGCCCTTTCATCTTTCTTAGAAAACCTTTTTCATTCACTAACTCATTCACCCGTTTATTTCATTCAACAATATTGATCAAGGAGCTCCATGTGCTAGGTCCGGGGCACAGCACAGTCCATGAGACCTGGTGCATTCTCATGTCCTCTTTTGGGAAACATGCATAGTAAAAGGAGGGGTGATGTACTTGCAAAGTCTTAAAAATGCAAAAATAAAGTGAGTACAGCCGAAAGTGAGATTGGAGGAAAGATCATCAAACTTCGTGGAAGTGGTGAAATCTGAGAAGTGAAGGATCCGCCTTCAGGAGCACTGAAACGTACTTTAAAGGCAATTCTCACTTAAAACCAACCAAACAACCATGTGCTCATGCACTCACCTGGAAAATAAAAACACATGCAATGTTAGTAATCAAAAGCTAAGCTCAGAGGTAAATTGGATTTAAAAGCCAAGATCAAAGTGAACAATCATCACCGCAGAACACCCAACACAATACACCTTGGTAGCAGCAGATGAGGGAAGCTTACCATCAGGGGCCTCGGCTAGTGCAGCAGTAACGCCAAAGGTAGCCGCTAGGTGGTGGTCTTGGCACAGTTTGCCGTCTCTGACGTTTGGGAGACAGCTAGTGAAGGACAGTCCCACCCAGGAAAAACAGCAACGCTCTGAATGCACCTCTGGGGAAATTGGTTTTATAGGAAAGACTAATACCTTTGGGAGCACTCTTTCCCTACAAAGAACAATAAATTTATCTTTTGCTAACAATAAGTGTTTTGTAGACAATGGGCATCTTCTTTGCTGACTCCGCAGGCACTGAGCATAGCTGCTCCATAAGGGAACAATAGCCTGGAGCCAGGATCTGTTTTCAAGCAACCTTGACCCATCAAGCGACTTCACAGTCTCTGAGGAGATACTTGTAACCTAGGAATGATTGATACAAAGCCTTACACACCCAAATCACCCAGGCTGTGCCTTGACTGCAATTCCTGCCCCCGCCTGCTCGAAGCACCTAAGAAGTTGGTAAGCTCTTCTTGATCAGTTCTTGATATTGCAGTTGTCCACAGCCTAGATTATGCAGCGTGCCCTGCAAGGTGGACACCAAGACCCAGTTAGCTCTGTACTTTTGTTTTGTTTTTCAGGGCTGAGGACTGAACTCCGGGCCTTGCACATGCTAGGCAAGCGCTCTGCCACTGAGCTAAATCCCCAACCCCTAGCACTGTACTTTAAAAGTCCAGCTCAGATGAACAGTGTGTTTTTTCCCCATAAAAATCAAGTGTATGAGTGTGTCTATGATTGAGTTCCTTGAACTATGGTGGTGCTGGAGGTTCTGTATGTACAATGTGCCCTAAAAGGTAATCTCTCTAAGGATGGAATCTCAGAGTTTGATACAATAAATTTTCCATACCTATCATGTAAATGTAGACCAGGAAGGTCCAGGTGTAGACAAGGTGAATTATTTTTCACCCACAAAGTAGGGGGAGCAATCTGTTTAGGACACCTGTGGTGGCTCTCCTTTCAATGTGTACAAGCATCCCTGAAGGACAGACAGACAGTTGGTCAGATTGCTTTCCAGTGTGACATTCCTCAACTCTTGAGCTCCCTGGGTTGCATTTGGAGCTCAGACTCTGCAGGTCTCCCATCTTTAACAATCAAATCAAGAGGAAGGTTTTAGCTAGAGAAGACTGATAAAACCAGCCAGCAGCTTGTGCTGGTTTCCATGGTGACATGCTGAGTACTTGCTGGTCCTTCAAGACCAGTAACATGAATAATTAAAATAAATTATTATAGGTCTGCCTCACTTAGACAGATTCAAGATAAGAAACATTTTAAAAACCTCTACTTCTAAAACAAAATTGATAGATATAGATGCATATAGAGAAAAGGTGTTTGAAAGCAATATTCAGGCATAGTTTTATTTAGAGAAAAATGAAAATGTGCAGAGATTGGTTCTATTTTAGAGAATCATTTCAGTGCATTACCTGGAGCCTTTCTTTACAAGATTTTGAGGTCCTGTAGGGAAGTGTTCCAGAACTTGTACAACTTCACCAATTCTCTCACTGAAACTTCAGTTTCCATTTCTGTGTGCTTCTGTGCACACAGTAATTTACTTTAAATTCACTTTAAATGTATAATATACTCTTGAAGATATCTAGACACTTTGGTCCCTTCTGAACCAATGCGGGTTGCGGGTGGCTGTGAATAAGGATTGACCTTCCTGCTGCAGGGAATCTGATCTGGGCCAGAGGTATCTTTCCTGTATCCCTTGCCTCCTCCCTGAGCAAGGGATGGATCAACTTTACACAGGTGTCTATTCCTGATTGCGCAAGGATCATTCCATTTCTTAAACTGACTCATTAAATAGGATTCTCAAACTTTGCCCATCCATCATTGGCTGCTAGGTTTCCACATTTTCCTTCTGGCTGAATTCTTTCATGGACATATCTGCCCCTCTTTCTACTATTTCTTCAATGAGCAACCTCCCAGAGGCCAAGACCACTAGGGCATGACCTTGGATCACCCTCTTTGAGGGACACCCTTAAGACAGCCTCCCCGAGACTGGCCCAGCAGGAGAGCATGGATAAGAGTCACCTTTCACTCTGATTCCTTCCTGTCTTGCTCCCTCTCTTCCTTCCTTTGCAAATTCCAACATTTTATCTCAGATCAAAATGATGCACCATCTTTGTTGATCCGTATGAGATCCTTTCTAGTATGTGTTTGAATCTATGTATTTCTCACAAAACAAATAGTTGCGTCTTGCATACAAATACTGTCAATGCACACAAATTGCTTCACAGCACCTCATCCTGCTTCTCACAATTTGATTCAGCATTCTATTTTTTGTTGGTTCACATTTTTTAATCCTGTTGGTTAACTACCTTATAACATTCCGAGTATAGAGCACTACAAAAACTTCTCCGTTCCTCCAGTAAGGATCCACAGATTGTCTCCACCTCCTTGCGAAGGAGTGAACATCTTCCTGTGTGTCCCCATGTAGACTTTTTCTGAGATGGGCACTCACACCCAGACACCCCACCCACAACCAACCTTTGGATTCCCCAGCAGGACTGCAGGATCATAAGATTGACAAGGTCAGTGTTCCCCAGCACACCGACAACAGCCCACACTTTCAGCAGACTAGCACGGGGATCCTCATGTCCCTGTCCAGCTTGGAGATATGTGCCAATCTGACAAGTGTGCAATTATGATATTTTGCTTTCATTTGCATATCTTGCACACTGAAGTGAGTTTGAGCATCTCAACCTAGGCTTGATGCTACATTAGATTTCCTCTTGTGAATCGCATATTCTCCTCTTAGACTGTATGGGTGTTAGTTTTCCCCAGCTCCCTGCCAGCTCAGTTACCTTTATTTGTGCTTATGTTCATTAAACACAAAAGCTCATTTTGATGTAATTAAAAATCCATCAGTTTTAGCCTCATTGTTTCTGCATTGGGAGTTTTACTGAAGAAATTTATCTTTATTTCTGAGTTACAAAAACGTCTCCCTATTAACTTTGTGATTTGACCATTCAAATTTTTAGTTCTTAAACCAGCTAGAGTCCATCCACCTACGTGGTATTAGACAGAAGGCAGTTTCTCTCAGAGATCTGGAATTGTGTTTTATTGGTCTATTTATTTTTTTCATCTGAACTGGACTGTTTTTATTACTGTGATTTGTGGTAGAGCAAGTCCCCACCCCCTCCGTTTCCTTGTCTTTTTCAAGGCTGACGTAGTTACTAATGATCTTTATCAAATCTAGGTAAAAATTATTGAGTTTCTTTTTTAAAAAATGTAGCTGGAGCTTCAGTTGAGATTTCATTGAATTGATAGATTTCTTTACCAAGACTGACATCTTTATTATATTAAATCATGCCATCTAAGAGCATGGAATAGCTCTCTAGTAGGATCTTACTGCTATCACTTAATAGAGTTTCATATTTTCTCCACTGGGATCTTAAGTAATTATCTCTTAATCAATTAGTTTCAAGTACTTTGTTTTATAATACTTTAAACTTTTAATGTTTAATTATCCTTGTTATTATCTTTTCTCTTCAAAATGTTCCTACTAATTAAAAAGAAAGCTTGTCTTTTGATATATAACCTCCACACAGAAGCACACACTAGGCATTTTAGAGCTTGAGGAATGTTCACAAAGTGAACATCCCTCTTGTACCGGAGTTTTTAACTATTATTAATATAACTATAACCATAGTAGTTATTAAATATCCTTTCGTCAGTTAGTCCCTAGATACTTAACAGTTTGGGGCTTTATCCTGAAGAGTATCTTGTTTTTCTAGTGACACAATAAATAAACAGTTGTTAGTAATATAGAGAGATGCCACCAATTTTTGTATTTTTGTGTTTTGCAACATGGCTGAACTCTTTATTTGTTGCTATGGTTCTCGATTACTCTGTTGGCTTTCTATGTAGATGATCTTGTTCGGGTGAATGACAATTGCTTCTTTTCCTTCAAACTCTTTTGCGTCTGTTTCATTTCTTTCCTTAACAGTGCAGGCCCAATAAGAAGTTCATCCTTGGCAGTAATTGTGGCCATCCTGGTCTTGTTTCCAATCTTGGGTGGATGGAATTCTACAGTTTCTCCAGCAAACGTAATGTTTGTGGTAGGTATTTGACATATAAGCTGTGTACAATTAGGTTATTTGATTTTAATCATAATAGTTATTGCATTTCATTAAATGTTTTCTCTGTTACTATTACAATAATCCGGTTCTTCTTTAGTCCATTCATGTGGTAAGTTACGTTGATGGATTTTCTGATGTTGAATCATCCTTGTTTTCTTGGAGGTAAAACTATCTCAATGATGTATCTTCTTATCTAAGGTAATGTCTTATCTTATAATAATATCATCATGAGTATATATTAGTTGATTAATTAATAGAATGTATTACTGTTAGTTTCAATGAAATACTATTAATTTGACATCGATAATATTTTATTTTGGGATTTTTTTAACCTGTATTTAAAAGACAGTCCTGCCCATAATTTTCCTGTTCTCCCTCTATCTTGTTTTGGAATCCAGATTATTCAAGCCTCATAAAATTATGAGTCTCTTTTACACTTGAAATTTCAAAGAATTCACCTGTAAAATTATCTTGGCTTGGGGCCTTGGAAAAGAAGGGTTTGATTTTCATTAATATTTCTGTATTTCTTATTAGTTCAAGTTTACCTTTTCTCTTGTGTTAATTTTAGCCTTTTGGGGCTGGAGCAGTGGCTCAGAGATTATGGTGCTTGCCTGGCATGCATATGGACGCAGGTTCAAACCTGAGCACCACGTACACAATGAAGTGCTGAAGTATTGAGGACCAAATGAAAACTAAATAAAATTTATTCTCTCGTCTCTCTCTTTAAAAATAAAACTTTAGCCTTCTGTATTTTTTTACAGTGTGCATTTCATCTTTTTCAACTGAATTTTCTTATTTTGAAAATTTCAAATTAGGATATAATTGTTCAAAATGTTACTATATTTTTATAGATCTTTATTGTCGTCTCAAAAGCAGCTCCCCTTTCTGTTCTGTAATTATGCCTGTCTTTTTTCATGCTTAATCTTGTTAAAGGTCTATCATTGATATTTTCCAAAGACCAATATATGGTTTGATTCATTTTACTTTATTATATTGTCTTCTGCCTTTACCCTACTATTTCTTGTATTCTTTGCTTTTTCTCCAATTTCTTAAGTTCATTATTTTATTTATTTGTTCTTAACCTCTCAACCTTCCAGTTCCTTAAGTTAAATGCTTTATTTACATGCTTTCAACCACTCTTATGTCCCCCCCCCTTTTTTTTAAGAGAGAAGGACAGTGAGACAGAGAGAGAGGCTGAGAGAGACAGAATCAGTTTTTATTGAGTTTTTCACATGGCTTTCATTGTTCTGACACTTAGTTGTGTACGTGGGTGCTGGGGTTTGAACTCGTGTACTAGCGCATGTCCGTCAAGCACCATAACCGCCAAGCCACTGCTCTAGCCCCTCTTGTTTCCTCTTAAAAGTATTTAAAACTATAAATTCAAATATTGCTTTAGCTGTGTTCCACAGATTTTGACATCTACTGTTTCCATGGCTCATTCCGTTCAAAGTATTTTGTATTTCAAGCTTTTTAAAAATCATGCCAATTTTAACCCAAATGTCTAGACATATGAGTAATTTTTAGTTTGTAGATGTGGAGTTGTTATATGTTTAGTTACTGATTATAATTCGATTCAATGAAGTCAAATAATCATCTGTATGATACTGATTATTTGGAATGTATTCAAGTTGTCTTTGAATGATTAATATTTGTAAAATTTCCATGTGTGTTGAAAAAGAGCTATATTTTCTCTTTAGTGAGTCCTGACTGAATGGAGAAAAAGAACGAGGGTTCATGTGTGTATATGCAATGGCTTAGTAATTACCTCATTCACATATTCTGAAGCCTTGATTATTTTGTGTATTTGATCTTTATTTTTATAATTGGTTAAACATTGCCTTACATACTGAAGGGATTCGTTGCTTCACTTTCATACGTATGTACGTAATGACAGAGTAGTTTAAACCTGATCATTGTCCAGGATCATTTTTTTTTCAAATTTATTAGAAGTATATAGCTATACAGGATACAGTTGAGGGGGAAACATTATCAAAACAGTAGCAATCAATGTATATAAACTTTGTTGTCCAGGGGTCATGCCAAAGCATAGATAAACCCCCATGGGTTTCACCTGTTGCAGTTTCCCCCAGAAGACTCATGCGTTAAATGGGTAGCTTGTGGAGGAATGACATCGGCTTCTGGGATGGTTCCCCCATCTTCCCAATCACCAGACTCCTATGAGTTCTTCATATACCCTCCCCCCTCCCCATCCCCTTCCCTACACCTCAAAGTATCCTAGGGAGCTATCCCCCTGTTGCACTGAAAGTCATTCAGTTTGAGGTTTTGTTAGGTCAGCCGTCTGTCCTACTGCTTCAACATAAATTCTAGTATCAACAGATGAGAGAAACCATTTGGCCCTTGAGTCTCAGAGCTTGGGAGACTTCACTAAGCATAATTATGTCCATCTCCATCCATTTGATTTCAAAAGCTATAATATCGTCCTCTCTGATGGCCGAGTAGTATTCCATAGTATATATGAACCAAAGCTTTTGTATCCACTCGTCAAGTGAGGGGCATCTGGGTTGGTTCCATAATCTAGCTATCGTAAATTGAGCTGCTATAAACATTGAT
>PVKS010019253.1:0-38700 GCA_004027875.1 Aplodontia rufa
GTGTACAGGTCCTGCTGCCTGGAACAAGGGCTGTCTGGGAGCTGAGGCAGAGAGCGTGTTGGACCGGTCCTGAATGGGAAGGGAGCACAGGTGTGGCCTGTAAGCAGCCAGTACTGGGCTCTAAGTGAGGACTGCTTGCAAGCCTGCGGGCAGAGTGGGCACACAGACATCTGGGCTGTTTATGATTACTGTTTTTTTTTTCTTTTTTTTTTCATCTGGCCTTTGTTTCATTGATAATTAACTATGCATGTGGTGCTGGGGTTTGAACCTGGGTCCTTTCCAGCCTGACAAAGTATCCCCCCCCCTTTTTTTTAAGAAAGAAAGGGACAGTGAGAGAGAGAAAGACAGAATCAATTTTATTTACTTTATCATGTGGCCTTCGTTGCTCCAACACTTCATTGTGTATGTGGTGCTAGGGTTTGAACTTATGTCCTCGCACATGCCAGGCAAGCACTGTAACCACTTAGCCACCGCTCCAGCCCCTGCAGTTTCTTTCTTATTCTGGGTCCTTCATCATCAAATCACCTCAAGGTATGGATTGGTATAGATCTCATACATGTCTGGAGGTCTAATGACAGGGCTGAGTGCTACATTGGTCTGTACGCTGGTACATTTCCACCGAAGCCTCTCCCAGTTGGGGGCATCAAATATGAATCAATAAGGTCAGACCAAAATTGTACGGTTTACAGCCAAATACTACTATAAATCTTATAGAGCAAAATGTAGCTATAACATGCTCTTTAAAATAAATTACAAGATAGAAACAGGGCAAAATAAGAGCAAGTTTCTAAGTGTAGGATTATGCAAAAGTTTTAGAGTAATTTTCATAATGGAAGCATTAGGCCCATACATCACTGTCATTTTTAACTAATATTTAGTTTAGAATTTTGAAGAGGTAAAGCAAATGGATTTTCCAGTAAGTAACTTTCTTACCTGAAGTTGTTCTAGAAAGGATTATAGCTGAAATTACTCTCAATGGTACTGAAGAAAGAAGCAGCAATAAGAAACAAAGGTATATTACTTAAAATTATAGCAGAGTGGCTAAAACCATGGGCTCTGGAGTTAGATTGCTTGGGTATAACTCCTGACCTTAGTTGATGTGTCTGTGCCTCATTTTTTTCTCATCTATAAAACAGAGATATCTACCTATATTGTTGTGTAGAATTAAATGAGTTCATACCAGTGGACGAGAACTTGGCATATGGTAAAATAATAAATGCCAGCTATTAATTAACAATTAGCTACTAATGGCAATTAAATATAATTAATAGAATATAATGATGAATATTTAATCAACATAATTTATACTTATCTATTTGATTTATTCTATCAAAATTAATATTTGTTTATTCTACAAATGATTATATATGTGTGTGCATATATATATACATATACATGTATATATAGACATGTACATACATGCAGCACAACTCTGAAGAAAAGAAGGAGTGGAGAAGAAAGAAGGGAATGCAAAATACATACTTACTTATTAGAAGAACCAATAATCTTGTCTAAATTAAATAAGTCAAAAGATATAAGGATAGTCACGAAAATCGTATTCACTGGAAAAATTACAATTCTTTTAAATAGTCTCTCTGATGCTTGCAGATGCTTGTAAAAGACTTTTGACCATCTAATAGCAAGCATATGGCTTATCGTCTTGGGTCAGAATAATGGTTACACTTGGGGGAGGTGATTGAATTAGCAACCACAGGAAAATTAAGAAGGGATTTCAGTGCTACTGTTAATATTTTATTTCTTGATATGATTGTTCACACGGGTGTGCGTGCTTATGGGCATTTTTCTGTGTATACACTATACAGCTGCAAAAGTCTACTAGAAAGTTGTCTCTTGGGAGTAGGGCTAGGCTGCATAGAAGTGGGGCTCACGTTTTGCTTTATTGGATTATAATGATTGATGTCTATTTACTCTCAAAAGCATTCTCTAGTGTTCCCAAAAAGTCCAGATAAATTGAAAGGTCATGTGAAAGACGACCTCTGACCTGGGATCCTCCTGTCTGGGTCTTTTCTGAGTTAGGTGAAGACCTGGGAGCCCAATGGCAAAGTCTGTGACTCCAACCAGCAGTGGATGCTGCAAAGACCAACTCAAACTCAGAACCGGTGAGTCCATCAGAGGAGAAATCAACACCTGTGGGACTCATCGATGACGGGGTACCACTTCTTCAGTCCATGGTCACACGTGTAGAACCCAGCTGGGCCAGACCCTGTGCTGGGATCTGGGAGCCCAAATGCACATAGATTGAGGAGCTAGAGGGTTCCAGGGGGACAGGTGTGTTGGCAGTCACATGACAGGTAGGGGAGCTGCAGGAAGGGGCCCTTACCCAGCTGTACCAGGGCCAGGGACTGAAGGTAGCTTCTAAGGGTATGGCTCCTGAACTGCCAGCCAAGCAAAGAAGGGTCTACCAGAGAAACAGAACTAACAGGGCATGTGTATACACACACATACACACATACACAAACATGTACACACTTTTGTGTGAGGATGGAGAGAGGGAGAGATTATTTTTTCAATGAATCAGCTTATGTGACAGAGTGGGCTAGCAAAGTCTGAAATCCATCAAGCAAAATCCTTCAGGCATGCTGACAGGGTGGCTACTGGGGCAGAGTTAATGTTGCACTTCACAGATACAATTTTTTTACTGGTATTTTATTTTTATTAAGGAGTGGAGTTGTACAATTATAAATTGTGTAAAGTAACAATACAATATGCATTTACTCCTAAACCAGAGTTACCCCCACATTGTCCACACCCCAGTCTCTTCATGCTTCTGTATTTTGCCTCTATGACCAAAATAAATGAATATATGTACGTGTGTGTGTGTATACATGAATGATTGTGAAGTTTCCAGAATTAAATGATGGCATAAGTATTACATGGCTTCTGGGGATGAGTAAAGACTATATTGCATTGTTGATTGTCTCCTTAGAACACTCCCTATCTTCCCTCCCTCTCCCCTACCCTACACCTCTCCCTACCCACCACTTTGCTACTTATCTATAATTTCCCTAGATTGTGTTGTGATGCCTTTGGTAGCTCCAGTTCAAGAGCTTGACTTCTTTTCACCCAAGCCTGGGTTTTGTTCTAGCCTGCACAAATGAGGGAAAACATTTGATCCTTGAGTCTCTGAGTTTGGCTAATTTCACTCAGCATGATTTCTTCCACTGTGATCCATTTACCTTCAAAGGCCACAGTATTGATGTTTCCAGTAGCTGAGTAGAACGCCATTATATGTATATATATATACCAGAGCTTTTGGATCTATTCATCCAGTGAGGGACATCTGGGTTGATTCCCTAATTGAGTAATTATAAATTGAGCTGCTATGAACATTGATTTTGCTGTGTCACTGCAGTGTGCTGATTCTAGTTCTTCTGGGAAAATACCCAGAAGAGGGATAGCTGGGCCATGTGGTGGATCCATCCCTAATTTTTTTAGGACTCTCCATACTGCATTCCAGAGTGGTGCAAAATGTCTACAGTTTTCCCAACTGTGTGCTAATGTTCCTATTTCTCCAAACCACTCCAGCACCTGTTATTGTTTATATTCTTCATCTTTGCCAATGAGAGTGGAGTAAGGTGAAATCGTAATGTAGTTTTGCTTTGCATTTCTCTGATTACTAGTGATTTAGAACACTTCCTCATTGGCTTACTCAAGTTCTTCTGTTGAAAAGTTTCTGTTTAGCTCTGGTATTTTTTTTTTAATTAAGAGAGAGGGACAGTGAGAGAGAGAATGCGAGAATCACTTTATTTAGTTTTTCACGTGGCTTTCGTTGCCCCGACACTTCATTGTATATGTGGTGCTGTGGTTCAAACCCACATGCCAGGCAAAAAATGTCACAGCTGAGCTGCCACTCCAGCCCATTTATTGATTGGATTATTTGTGTTTTTGATACTAAGATTTTTTTTTTAAAGAGAGAAGGACGGCAAGAGAGAAAGATAGAATCAATTTTTATTGAGTTTTTCACATGGCTTTCATTGCTCTGACACTTAGTTGTGTACGTGGGTGCTGGGGTTTGAACCCGTGTACTTGCACATACCAGGCAAGCACCGTAACTGCTGAGCCACTGCTCCAGCCCCTGATATTAAGTTTTTTGAGTCCTTTGTAAACTCTGGATATTAGTCCCCTGTCAGAGGAATCATAAGCCATGATTATCTCTCATTCTAGGTTCTCTCTAGACAGTTTTGACCAATTCCTTGGCTGAGCAAAAGCTTTTTAATTTAATGGCATCCCACTCAAATTCTTGACTTTAATTCTCTCACTTTGGGAATCCTGTTAAGGAAGTCATTAACTCCTATGTGGTAGAGTGCTGCTCCTAATTTTTCTTCTACCAGTTGTATAGTAGCTGTTTGAATTCCTAAATCCTTGATCCATTTTGATTTGATTTTTGTGCAAGGTGAGAGGTAAGGATTTTACTTCAACTTCCTGCAAATGGCTGTCTAGTTTTCCAGCAGTATTTAATGAATAGGCTGTCTCTCCTCTATGCTATATTTTGACACCCTTTGTCAAAGATTAGATGTTTAAAGGTTTGTGCATTTGTCTCAGAATTTCCTATTCTATTCCAGTGGTCTTCGTTCCTATTTTGACACCAATACAATGCTTTTTTGTTACTATAGCTTTATAGTATAATTTTAGATCTGATATTGCAAAGCCACCTGTTTCATCTTTCTTGCTTAGTAATGTTTTGGCTATTCTGGGTTGCTTGTTCCAAATGAATTTGAGAATTGCTTTTTCTAAATCTTCAAAGAATGATATTGGTATCTTGATGGGACTTGCTTTGAATCTATTTGGTGCACTTGGCAGAATGGCCATTTTTATTTATAAATTCTGTATACCAAGAAAATGAAACATTTTTCCACCTTCTTGGGTCTTCTACAATTTCCTTCTTCAAAGTTCCATAATTTTCATTGTAGAGGTTTTTTTACTTCCCTTGTTAGATTAATTCCCAACTATTTTATTCTTTTTGAGGATATTGTGAATGGTACTGATTTCCTGATTTCTCTTTCTGCCCTATTATTATTAGAATATAAGAAAGCTATTGATATGGGTGTTGATCTTGTTGCCTGCCACTTTGCTAAGTTTGTTTATAAACTCAAGCAGTTTCTGGTAGAGTTTTTTGGATCTTCCAGATATAGAATCATGTCATCAGCAAAAAGAGATAGTTTGACTTCCTCTCTTCCTATTCTTATCCCTTTGATTTCCTTCTCTTGCCTGATTGCTCTGATTAGGGTCTTGAGGACTGTATTGAAAAAAATGTGATGATAGCGGGCAGCCTTGTCTTGTTCCTTAGTTTAGTGGAAATGCTTTCAGCTTTTCTCCATTTATTATTATACTAGCTGATGGTTTGGCACATATGGCCTTTACCAAGTTAAGATTAGATCCTTTGATCCCTATTTTCTCTAGAGTTGTGAGCAAAAATGAGTGCTGGATTTTATTGAAGGCCTTTTCTGCATCAATTTAGATAATCATATAGTTTTGTCTTTAATTCTGTTTAAGTGATGAATCACATATATTGATTTGTGTGTATTGAACCAGCTTTGCATCTCTGGGATGAAGCCCACTTGATAATGATAAATTATCTTTTTTGATGTGTGTGTGTGTGTGTGTGTGTGTGTGCGTGTGCATGTTTCATTCATTTAAAATAGTCTTACATTTAGGAGAAAATAGTTGCCATACAATCCTGAACAAATGCATAATGACAGAGCAAGCCAAGGCTGATGCCATTCCATGGTCTCCCCACTTTGGGTTCCTCCCAATCCCATGTTTCCCCCTACCTTACCCCCATGTTAGTTGGGCTGCTCATGGAAGTCAAAGATTCCCCACTGGGTTGATACCCCCATACTCCCTCCATCCAGCTGCCTTGATATGTGTTTTTTAATGTGGTTTGCTAGAACTTTATTCAGGAGTTTTGTATTAATGTTCATCAGGAATATTGGTCTGTGATTTTCATTTTTTTGTTAAGTCTTTGTTGAGTTTTGGTATCAGAGTTATGGCTGCCTCATAAAAAAATGTTTGGGAGTCTTCTCTCCTCTTCAATTTCTTGGAATACCTTAATAAGGAGAGGTGTTAGTTCCTCCTCATAAGTGTGGTAAAAATTAGCAGGGAATCCATCAGTTCCTGGGCTTTTCTTCTTTGGCAGGCTTTTAATTACTGTATGGATTACAGTGTGTGCAATTGGGCTGTTTAGGATTTCAATATTGTCCAGTGTCAGTTTGGGAATGTCATATGTGTTAGAAATTTGTCCATGTCTTCCAGATTATCTAATTTAGAGGAGTACAATTCTGGAAATCTGTTGGATTTCAGTGGGATCAGTCATGATCATTGATGATTTTTTTTATTTGCTTCAATTCTCTCCATCTTTTAGTGAGATTAGCTAGAGGTCTTTCAATTTTATTTAGTTTTTCAAAGAACCAGCTCTTTGTTTCATGGATTCTTTTTATTGTTTTTTGTTGTCAGTTTCATTGATTTCAGCTCTGATCTTGATTATTTCCTGTTTTCTGCCAGTTTGGGGATTAGGTTTTTCTTCCTTTTGTAGGGATTTGAGGTGAGCATAAGTTTATTTATTCAAGATCTCTCCTGGTTTTTAACATGGGCACTTAGTGCTATAAATTTTCCCCTTAAAAATGCTTTCACGCTGGACTGAAAAAGTGACTCAGTGGTTATGGCACTTGCCTGGCATGCGTGAGGACACAGGTTCGAACCCCAGTACCATATACACAACTAAGTGTCAGAACAACAAAAGCACATGAAAAACTGAATAAAATTCTCTCTCTCTCTCTCACTCACTGTCCCTCTCTCTCTTAAAAAAGAAAGAAAGAAAGAATGCTTTCATGCTGTCCCAAAGGTTTCAAAATGTTGTGTCTTCATTCTCATTCTCCTCAAAAAATTTCTTGATTTCTGTTCTCATGCCTTCTTGGAGCCATTCTCCATTTATTAGGATACTATTCAATCCCTATGTATATATTTGTTTTCTGTTATGGTTTTTGCTGTTAATTGCTAGAATCATGGCATCATGCTCTGATAGGATACATGGAATAATATCTACTTTTTTATATTTGCTGAGATTTCCTTTGTGAACTAGAATATAATCTATTTTGGAGAAGGATTCATTTTCTACTGAGAAGAAGGTATATTCAGCCAATTTGGGATGTCTGTTAAGTCCATTTGATTTATGGAGTTGTTTAGACTGGTGATCTCTTTATTGTCGTTTTACTTTGACTATCTGTCTATTCGTGATAGAGGAGTATTAAATTCTCCCAGTATTATCATGTTGAGGTCCATAAATGCTTTTATATTATGGAAAAATTTTTCCATATACTAGGGAGTGTTGGTCTTTGGCATGTATATGCTAACTATGGTTATATCTTCCTGTTGTATGGTTCCCTTTACTAGTATTTGGTGGCCTTCTTTATCTCTTTTGATTAGTTTATATTTGAAATCTACTTTGTTAGATATAAGGATTGCAATACCAGCTTGTTTCCTTGGGCCACATACCTGGTAGATTTTTTCCATCCTTTCACCCTCAATCTGTGGATGTCATTGGTTGTAAGGTGGGTATCCTGTAAGCAGCATATTGTTGGATTTTATTTTTTGATCCAATCTGCTAATCTGTGTCTTTTGATTGGAGTGTTGAGACCATTCGCTTTCAATGTTAGGATATTTACATGTTTGTGTTTCATAATCATTGTGTTTTATTAGTAAGTTCTGTGCCATCTTTGTTGTCTATTAATAGTATGTACTTTTATTGAATTTCCTCTGTTTGAGGGTTTTGAGGATTGTTTGCATGTTCTTCTATCTGGAGTTTATCTTTGAGGATTCTTTGTAATGCTTGTTTTCTGTTCATGAATGCTGCAAGTTTGATCTTATCATGAAATGTGCTTATCTCCCCATCAAATTTAAAGCTGAGTTTTGCTAGATATAGTATTTTTGACTGTAGGTTGTGGTCATTCTGAAATTGGAAGATCTCCTTCCAGGATCTTCTTGCTTCTAGGTCTGTGCTGAAAAGTCAAGGTGATCCTTATTGATTTGCCTCTGAATGTGATTTGGCATTTCTCACTACAGCTTTTAGTATTCTTTCCTTGATATCCCTGCTATACATTTTCAATGTGATGTTTCTCAGTGAGCTTCTCATTTAATTAGGCCTACTGGGTGTCCTGTATGCTTCCTGGATGAGCATTTATGACTCTATTCTGATATGGGTAGGGAATCCTTAAGTATTTCATTGAGAATGTTCTTTTTACCATTGTTTGCATTTTTATTTCTTCTGTATCCCAATTACTCTTAGATTGCTTCTTCTGATTTCATCCCAGACATTTTGAAAATTCTGCTCATGTTTTGTGAGTTTTTTTCTTGTATCTATGTGCTCAAGCTTACTCAGCCTATCCTCATTGTTGGAAGTTCTTTCTTTAAGAGCAGAGGTTCTGTTTTCTTTAGAAGTTAGTCTATTATTAAATTCTTCCATCGTTCCTCTGATGTGATTGCAGATTTTAGCTCCATTACTTCCTTTTTCAGTATGTCTATTTCTTTGATAATAGAGTTTTTCATCTCTTGAGTTTTCTCACTTTGTCCCTTCATTTAATATTCTTTTAGTTCATTGTGCCATTTAGTAATCAGATCGTTGATAATTTATTCTAGTTTCTATCCTGCTTCCTGTCCATGGGCTCCTTGAACAGAGAGTTGTCTGTTTGAGGTGAACCTTTACTAGTTTGATTCCTCATCTTTTGAAAAGCATCTTCTGGACCTTTGAATTGAGGTTTCCTGTGTGGAAACAAGGCAGTTGCTTCTTCCTTAGAGGTCATAGAGTTGGGTTAGATACCACCTCTCTGATGACCACCTTTTTCCAGAAAGCTGCTTTCGTCTGGAGCCTTGTTTTGTTGCACCTTTTGGATCTAGGTTCTAGGACTTGGATTTGGAATCTGGTAGGGTTGCTGGGCAGCCCACTGGGTTGTTGAAGCTAAGCGGTATGGTATGTCACTGGATCCTGGAGTCCCAGAGATACAGCAGGCCAGGACAGACCAGCCTACTCAATACACTGGGACCTGGGATTCTTGGCCACAGTGATGAGCCCAATAATCTGGACCTGTAGGTATGCATGACGACTAGGCAGTGTGTGGGGTGGTGTCCTTGGGGGTATCCTGCATGCCTTCGAAGGCCAGGGCTGGAATCCTGGGCACCTGTGGTGGTGGGACACGGTTGGGGCACAGGGTTTCCAGGGTGTCCTGCACACCTACCGGGGCTGGGACCTAAGTCCCGGGTATGCTCAGCCGTAGGGTGTGGTCCAGGTGCAGGGTACTCAGGGTGTCCTGCCACCAGTATAATTTCTTCCTCTTCAAAGAAACCTCAGTTTTGCTCTTCAAGCCTTTCAACTGATTGGTTGAGGCCTATGCAATCATCAAGGGTAATCTTCTAAGGTCAAGTGGTTATAGATGTTAACCTCCTCTACAAAACACCATCACAGCCACACCTGTATTAGTGTTTAATTAAGCAAGTGGGCACAATAGCCTAACAAGCTGACACATAAAACTAGCCATCAGAGTTGGGTTGGAGGCAAGACAGTGTGTGTGTCCCAGGCAAAGAAATAGTGGATGCAGAGTTGCATGTGAGTGTGTGTGTGTGTACACATTCTTGTGTATGTGTGTACACAGGCATTCACATGATTGTGTTGGGGGAGGGACAAGGAGATACCCAGAAGCAGTGGTATGCACCAGGAGGAGGCAGATTAGTCTGCAGAAGTGGGCAAGGAAAATCAGCTCCTAGAGGATTTTGTCTGAAGTTCCAAAGAGTTTTATTTTATCCTATGGTCCAAATCAGGTTGATCTATTGTCTCCTAGATACAAACTTTTTGGGTTTTAATTTTTTTAAAGCACCCAAAGGTATTTAACCACTGAGCCACATCCCCAGTCTGTTTTATGTTTTACTTTGAGACAGATCCTTGCTAAGTAGCTTAGGGCCTCACTAAATTGCTGAGACCGACCTTGAACTTGCAATCCTACAAGCATGGGTCACCACACCCAGCCTAGATAACATTTTTGAAGGCACAGATTCTTTGACTCCCACCCAGACCTAACAAATAAGATGAAATAACAACTTTCATGATTCAAAAGTCATGTCCCAGCCTGTTGACCACATTTTGGTATCCTTACTTTAGGCAATGGAAGCCACTGGAGTGTTAAAAAACAGGGTCCATCTTTTATTGTCATTTAACTGTCTTCCTGGTTTAAGTGTTTGTGATTTTCACATGAATAGGATAACTTTTTCATGGTGGCTCCAAACATCCACGCCTGTAAATGTGCCTAGAAAAAACTTGGCTGAGATCCTCACCAGTGTGCTTATCTTCACAGACACAACCTAATTGGGATCAGAAGGGCCAGAGAGCTGGAGGCAGAAGGATGGGGTTCTCTATCACTGTCAGCTTTATTGCCATGGAGATCCATTCATTCATCAAGCATTCATTCAATGCTTATGGAGTCCCCAATCCTCACCAGGCTCAGGGGAGAACAGGAAAACCACAGAAGCCAGCTTACAAATTTGCAGACATATAAAATACACAGATTTGAAAAGAGCAGGACACAGAGCTCATTTAAGGCAATATTTACAACAAGCATGAAGCAAGATGGTACAGACAGAAAGCATATATGTCAAAGACCTAGGCTTGTTTAACAAGGCAACTCACACAAAGTACCTAGTACACGCCTGGCACATAGGCAGCATTAAATAAATGTTGATGTCTGGCCTTCCTGAGTTCCTATTAATGCCAAGACCCCTTTCCAACAGCCATAGTCTTTGGGGTCCTGGAACAAATTTTAAGAAGGAAAAAGCATCTCTGGCTTCCAGAATCGTAAGGGATTTTATTAATATCTTAGTGTCCATCTGTTTGACATAAAAGACAAGGCACTGGATGCCTGTAGTTGAGCTCCAAAATAGATACTGCAAATAAGGCTGACTTAGGAAATAGAAATGCCCTTTTCTTGGAATAACATTTGCCAGTCCTTCCCCAATTTAGTCCTCTTCAAACACATCCAGAGAAACTATCAGGACCCTACAATTCCACCTGGAATCTCAAAGGAAATATTCTGGGAGAAGCCCTCCCTTTTGGGAGCTTTGCATACCTTGTGACTTCTGTGCTCTAACCCTTGGATCATTCCCTAACATCTAATATCCATAGGTCACATGTCAGATTCACAGGGACCTTGCATATCAACTAAGAGAATGGCCAGCCTTTCTAAGAAAGTTGACTACAAGTTATCCCAGAATGGGTTTTTTTTCCAACATTTTTATTGGCAAATTATAGTTGTGCATATTGATGGAATTTGTTGTTACATATTTGTACATCCGCACTATAACAATATAATTTTTTAAGATGGTAAGAAAGTGCTGGGGGCTGGAGCAGTGGCCCAGCAGTTTTGGCACTTGCCTGGCACGCAAGAGGATGTGGGTTCAAACCCCAACACCATGTACACAACTAAGTGTCAGAGTAATGAAAGTCATATGAAAAACTAAAACTGATTCTTTCTTTCTCTCTCTCACTATCCCTCTCTCTTTAAAAAAGAAAAAGAAAAAAGAAACTGCTGGAACTAAGGATGGAAAATGGCTTAACCCTGTAGTGACTCTGACCCCATACTCACCCAGGCCCAGAAATGCTCTCCCAAGTCTAAAGGAAATCATTCTCAAAACACAGGCCTTAAGCGATGAAGTGACCATATAGTGTGTATCTCTGGATCTCCCCATCTTGTAAAGACTATATAGGTCAACCCCCTCCCCTCCCATCCTTGGCTTCTACCATCACAAACTAGGAGGGTCTGCACTCTTCCATATTAGTAGACTGAGCATCACCTTCACAGCCAGCTGATGCTGTGGTTTAGATATTAGGTGTCCCCCCCACCCCAAAAGCTCATGTAATAGGCAATGCAGGAATGTTTGGAGATAAAATGATTACATTATGAGATCTGTAACCTCATTGGAGAATTAATCCATTTGATAGGTCGATAGTTTGAGTGTACATGATGATTGAGGAAGCCACAGGAACAGGTCACTGAAGGCATGCTCTTGGGAATTATATCTTGTCCCTAGCTCCTAAGTCTTACTCTGCTTCCCAGTTGCCATGAACTGAGAAGCCTTCCTCCACCACATCCTTCTGACATGATGTTTTGCCTCACTTCCTGTCCAGCAATGGAGTCAGTCGACCATGCATGAGCTGAACCTCTGAAACCATGAACCCAAAATAAACAATCCCCTCTCAAAAGCTGTTCTTGTCAGATATTTTGGTCACAGCAACTAGCATAGCTGGCTTGCAGCTCGTGATCTGTACTTGACCCTGCTCAGTCCATATTCACACTTGCCTATTTTCCACTGGTGTGTTCTTTTGAGGGTCCAATATACAGAATCAGAACTAACAAGAATTTACGGGTCCAAGAATTGACTTACGTGACCGGGATTCAGAAAACAAGTCCACTAAAATCCAACATTCAAGAATAGAAAAAGAGCCAGGTGTAATGGCACACACTTGTAATCCCAGCAGCTCGGGAGAGTAAGGCAGGAGGATCTCAAGTTCAAAACCACCTCAGCAACTTAGTAAGGCTCTAAGCAACTTAGTGACACCCTGTCTCAAAATAAAAAATGAAGGGGCTAGAGCAGTGACTCAGCGGTTGGAGCACTTGCCTGGTATATGCAAGGTCCCAGGTTCAAACCCCAGCACCACATACACAACTAAGTATTGGGGAAACAAAGGCCAGATGAAAAAATAAATAAAATTGATTCTCTCTTTCACTCTCTATCTCTCTCTCTCTCTCTCTCTCCCTCTCTCTCTGTAAAAAAAATAAATAAAATTTTTAAAAATGAAAAATGGGCTAGGGATGTGACTCAATGGGTAAGTGCCCCTGGGTTCAATCCCTACTACCAAAAAAGAAAACAGAAAAAAAAACAATAAAATCTTCATTTCACAACTGTTATTCCTACAGAGATGTAGGAACCACAGAAGAATTACTCTGTTATTGTTTGCTGAGATGTACCCAAGCTTTTCCTTGAAAGTTGGACAAAGGGAGGAGTCTTACCCTCCCTGGGACCCTAAGACAAGCTTCATGTAGGATCATGTGGGAAGCATATTTCCCCCACTGGCATGAGCCAATGCCTGGTCCCTGAGAAAGGCCTGGAAACGCTTCCAGGTAACATGAGAGGCAAACAGTATAGCTACAGCTATACCAGGAGCACAGCTGGGCCATGTCACAGAGGAGCTATCCCTGAACTGGGTCTCGCTCAGCATTCCATCCTTTATCTTGAAATCCCTGTAGAAGGATACTTAAAGATCTGCTTGTTGTAGTTCATAAACCCTCCCACCAAGGCAACTAAAAATAAATGGAAAAGAGTTCCTCTGCTTTAAGGCTCCAGAAACCCATCAGCCCCAGGGTCCTAGAGAGAATGAATCCCAATATTCTACCCCACCTTTCTTTCAAGGGACTTGCCACTTCATATGTGTTGTTCCAAGCAAAGCTGGAATCAGCTGCTAAACACCTGAGAAGCTAAACAGAGCTTTAGGCAATGTCAGGGATCTGGGGAGATAAACTCTCAGTCCCAGGACTACCAATATCGCCAGGACATATAATCGCTCAGATACAGAGAGAAAAGAAAGACAGTGGGGTGAATCCAAAATTAGATACCACTTTTCTAGGCAAGGCCTTACCAACTCTTCCAAAATGCAACCTGGACAGAAAGGCACATCTACAAGGATGGAGATAAGCAGAGCTTTGGGCAGGGAGGGGAGAGGAGATTAAACTTCAGGATCCTCCAAAGAGAAGCTCCTTTCAGTTGAGATGCATGAAGGGCTACACCCTAGGAGTGAATTCATAACTGGACTAAGCTCTTTCCAATGGTTGATTTCAATCTCCCACCCTGGCAAAAGAAGTATGAGTAATCCTCAGGAGATCAGTTGAAAAATATCCAGATTGACACATAGCAAGCAATAGAAATGGAAAATGCAGAAAAGGGGGAAATACTTATTTTCACCATCCTAACTGCATACAAAAGAAAACCCATACAATAAGAAACACAGAAGAAACATTTGAAGAAAATCTAACACCAATTTATGAATGAGAAGAACATATCTTCCCTCGTATGTGGAAGCTAGAGAGAAAAAAAGGGAAAAAAGGAAGAGATCTCATGAAAACTGAAGGAAGATCAGTAGAATAGAGGAAGGTAACCAGGACCAGGGATAGGGAGGTACTGGGGAGAAAAATTGACCAAATTACATTGTTATATTGTATATATGTGGGCAAATGTAACAACAAATACAACTATTATGCCCAATTATAATGTACAAATAAATATATATAAATTTTAACAAGAGACATCACACACATGCATGTTTGTGTGCATACATGCACACACACACACAAACACACACACACACACACACACACACACACACACACACACAGCTTCCCCCCAAGATTGAGGGGAACAAAGAAAGTATGCCTGCCCTTGATACTTTGTTTAACATTGTACTAGACATCCTGGACCATGCAATAGGGCAAGATAAAGACATAACTTATACACAGTTTGGAAAGCAAGGACATCTTTAATCAATGATCATCAACACAGGACTTTCTCCTCCCACATCTGCACCAGTGAACCCGATGTCACCCCCTTCCGCCACATCTATACCTCTGCTTGTAAGGACCAGCTCAAACACATCTACTTTGTTGAAGCCTGCCCTGATGCTTCCAGCCTCAAACACTCTCCACTTTACTTTAGTTCACTTCAATAAACATTAACTTAACTCCTACCACATATTGAGCATTGGGGATTCCCATGGGATTTTTGTCTATTTCTGTGGCAATTACTACTCAAGAAAATAAATCAAATATATTTCCTTTAAAAAAATCAAATATCAAAGGTTAGCTATGTTTTCTTTTCACAAACATCCTTGATCCTCTCTCCTCCCAAACATTTTCAGAGGTAATCACTGTTATCATCTTGGTGGAAGCCTTTCAAATTTCTCTTCCTTGGGGTGTGTGTGTGCGTGCGTGTGTGTGTGTGTGTGTGTGTGTTTATATGCATACATATTTTTGTTGTGTTTTTTTCTTTTGGTTTACATTTTATTGTCACTTATTTTATTCACATGTATTCAGAAGATCTATTGGTAGATCTATCTCATTCTTTTTAATCTGTATAATTTTTCATGGTACAGCCTCAGCCTCGTTAGTGTGGATGCTTTCCTATTAATGAACGTTTAGATTGCTGTAGTATTATATTACAGGCAGCACTGAATTGTCACAATCTTATATGCTCTTTCTTTTCACATCAATGAATATCTGCTTGAGGTACAAACCAAGGTGGGAAAACACTGGATAACAGAGTATTATTATTTACTTAAATAGATATTGCTAGATTGCCTTCCAAAACTTCCCTGAAGGCAGGATCTTTGCCAAATTCATTTCAGAGGGCTAGAGTCATAGCTCAGTGGTAGAGCACTTGCCCAGCATGCTTAAACCCCTGGGATCAATTCCCAACACCAAAAAAAAAAAAATTTCAGTATTCTGCCCCTCACTGTGAGTCATTAGCATATTAGGCACTCATTAAACATTTTTCAAGTTGATGGATGAAAGAGTACACAGTTATAGTGAAAATATTCTGAATCATTTTTCTGGCTCATCATGTAATAATTTGGAATATAAACTTTTCATAAATATCTTGTCTAAACATCCACTGCCAAACCACAAACAGTATCTGTCTTCTACTATCTGAATCACCCATAGCTACTAGATTTTATACAGGTATTTAATAAATATTGAAGCTCATTAAATCAATGAGTGGATATGTTTTATGTTAATAGTACAAGTAGGTTGGGGAAATAATCATTGTAATTATAGCAACGCAAAGGAAACATCACTTAAGGGTGACATTCGCAGGCCAATTTTTGTGGGAAGGGCTCTGAACAAGTAGACATGACTCTCTAGCTCAGTGACACAATAATGGTGGTCATTAACTGGGAGCACAAAAGAATCTTCTAGCTGCCACTCTTCTTCAGTAGCAATGGGTTAGCAACGAGAGATGGTAGATCTGCACTAGGGAGAGAAGGTGGCTCCAGTTCACTTTGATGGGGCTCTCAATGTTCCAGTGATATGCAAATGTGCCAAATAAAACATTCCAAGGAACGACCTGTGGCAAGAAAGAGAACTGATCTTGCTTCTGCCACAATGATCTTAAAAAGCAGGGTATCAGATCTTGCTGATGAGTCCCATTTGCTTTATGTCCAGACAGGGAGAGCTTGGGACCATCACACATCTTCACAGTAGCCTTCAAAAAAATCCACCACCATCAGCACCCACCTCTTTCCAAAATCACTGATTCTCAGATTCAGCCTCAGAGGTGAAAGGAATCCCAATCGTTTAGGCAAAAGCAATGCTCCCATCTAAATTCCACAAGTGTCCATTTCTTCCAAGTTTTCCTAATCATTTTCTCATTAGGCTTGTTCTCAATCTCACCATCATTATCATTCTGTTTACGTACTGTCACTCACCCAGCACCTTCCAGACTCCTTCCCGCTAGCATGCACAATACATTCCAATTATGTAATTATGCCATTGTAATCAAATCATTAAGATTCACATTAAACATGTATTAAAGTTCACAAGGAAAAAACAAGCACCAGACACAGGCACCAAGAGGGAGAGGAGCAGACTAAAGCTTGTAATGGCAACTTGCTCCTAATGAGCCCACGCCGGCAGACCTGGGGTCTTGGGAGGATTTCATAACTCAGTAGAGGTGGTTGATTTCTCAAAGTGAAAACAGCTCCATCCTGCCCTCTTCCCATCACTCACTGAGTTAATCCCTTGATTATATAATGAATTATAGAAACAACTAAAGACAAGGTCTCTGCATGTTCAGCGGGCTCACATACATGTACAAAGAGAGAGATGAGATAAAAAGGACTGTCCAGGAGGTTTGCAGGCACTCACAGTACTGGGAGAAATAATACCAGACCCATGAAAAATCTCAATTTACTAATTGATTTGAATGGTATGTGATAATCAATTTAGAAATAGAAAACCAGACTAATTGGAGTAGATTTTTTCCTATTGGATCCAATTGAATGCAGTTCCTACAGGGCCACCAGCTGGCCACAGGCAAATGATGATGCCCCAAACTGAGTTGTATAAGTCCAGGAATGAGGCCAATGATTTGCACCTCTATCTACATGTTAACCAGCCTTGGGGGCTTTAAAATGATGCCTAATGCTGCTGCCCAGGCACCATCCTAGACCAATTAGTCACACTCTCAGGGTGAAGGACCCAGGCATTATTATTTTTGAGAGCTTCCCCCATGCTTCTGATATGCAGCCAAGATTGAGAATTATTGGTCCAGCAGCAGCAGCAGCACCCGGGAACCTGTTGGAGTTGCAAAAAAAAAAAATTTTAAGAGAGAGAGAGGGGCAGTGAGAGAGAGAGAAAGAGAGAATCCATTTTATTAGGTTTTTCATGTGGCTTTCATTGCTCTGGCACTTCATTGTATTCATGATGCTGGGGTTTGAACCTGCATCCTCACTCATGCCAGGCAAGCACTTATAACCACTCAGCCACCACTCAAACCCCTAGAGATGCTAATTTTTAGGCCTCACCCAGATCTACTGATTCAGAAACTTGATGGGTTCATCATCTGTGTTGTAAAAGCTCTGCAGGTGATTTTCAAGCACGCTGAAGTTTGAGGATCTCTGTACTAGACTATATCCAAGCCTGGATGATGGAGAGAAGAACAAATGCATTTTTAATGAGTACCAACCATGTGGTGGTCACCAAACTAGACAGTTAGCTACATCATTGCATTTAATTTTCCAAAAAATTGTTTATTCACTTAATAAACATCCTGCCTAAGCCAGGACCTAGCTAGGCACTAGGAATATGAGCAGATCTCCATACTTGCAAGTTCCAAAACCATAGATTGAACCAAACATGGATCAAAAGTATTCACACAAACACAAAGCTGCCCCTGCACTGAACGTGTACAGACTCTTACCTTGTAATTATTCCTTAAACACAGTAGAACAGTTACTTACATAGCAATTGCGTTGTATTGGGTATTATAAATAATCTAGAGGTGATTTAAAGTATGCAGAGGGAAGCCCATAGCTTATATGCAAAGATGCTACTTTATATATAGGACCTGAGCATCCATGCGTTTTGATATCTACAGAAGTTCCTGAAATGAAATCTCCCCATGAATCTGAAGGATGACTGTACAAAGCTTCATAAAACACAATGCCTCACCATCAAGGAGATTTACAGTAAATAGATAATTATAATATAAAGTGGTAACAATAATTGCTACCACACATTGAGTGCTAATCGTGTGTCAAGGGCTCTGCCAAGCTCTTTATCTACATGATCTCAAATCCTCACTGCTATCTTAGGAGAAATAACAGGGAGTGTCATTTCTAGTTTCCCTTTGAGGAAACTGAAGACTTAAAAAGGTGAAGTAAGTCACCAAGGTCAAACTGCTGACAAGTGGTAAAGGTGAAATTGAATGACATTCTTAACTACTCATCACTCCAGTGTTTTCTAACCTCTGGGCTCAATTATTTGAAGTACCATCTCACAAGGAGTCCAAAAACAATTTACACATGCCCAAGCATTTTTCTGTAGCCTGATTAAATTCTAGGTCCAGCATCCATATATGCTGTTATTTTTCAAGTGTTGCTAAAGAATTATGCTCAATTCAATACTGACAGCATTGCAAATTTTGTCATGTTTTGTTAGTGTACCACAAGTGTAATTACAACTTTGCAGATCCCCACAATGTGGGGCTGGGGCAGTCAAAAAAAAAAAGCAATTTTATTTGGAAACATTGAGAACTACACCATAAAACACTGATGTATTTTCCAATTATGAATAATGTATGAATGAATCCCCAGTAAGATAAATAAAAGTATATGTGTACTCCCCAAACTATGAAAAGTAGCTTGAGAGTGAATGCATTGAAAGTTAAAACACTTTCAATTCAGGCAACCATTTGGTGACAATTTGATTTGAAACATAAATAGAAATGACTTTGGATTTAAAATGCACTCAAAACAAAGCAAAATAAAACAAAATTACCCATGGCAAATATCTTCCCCTACAAAGAGACCGTGCAGATGATTCAGAACACTGCTTGCTGTTCAAGACCCTGGTTTGTTGCAGGTTTCCTTTGAGGAACCACCCGGCTGCTCATAGTACTCCCTGTGGTTCAAGTGGAACTGACTCAATCCTGTTTTAGTCAGCTTTTTATTGCTATGACTAAAAGGCCCGACAAGAACAATTTTAGGAGGAAAAGTTTACTTGGGGTCTCATGGGTTTAGAGTCTTGGTCCATAGGAGGATGACTCATAGAAGGGGAACAAAGGGAGGATGAATTTCATGGCAGAAGAGTGTGATGGAGGGAAGCAGCTCAGGGAATTGCCAGGAAGCAGAAAGAGAGAACTCCATGTCAGATCCAAAACATATATCCCAAAGGCACAGAAGCAATAAGATCCCGGAAGGAGATCTTTCAATGTCTGAATGACCACAATCTACAGTCAAAAATGACCTACCTTCTCCAGCTAAACCCTACCTGCCTTCAGTTGCAGTTAATCCCTATCAGAATTAACTCACTAGCTGGGTTAAGGTTCTCATAACCCAATCATTCACTTCATCCTTTTTGGCATTGTCTTACATATTGAACTTTTAAGGGACGTCTTTCATCCAAACCATAACAAACCCTAAATTTTGGATTTGGGCCCACTGCCCCAAATTGGTCAATCTGAGAACTCCAGTCCCTGACCCTGTTGTTTCATTTAGAATTGTACACATGGGCAAGTTAGGCTAGTGGGAACCTTCCAAGGTCTTCTAATGGAATTATTAGAAATAGGCACGCTATTTTTTGCTGGGTTGCCAGCTAGGAAAATAATGTAAACTTGAGGACTACAGTTTACCATCTTTCTACCACCTGGAGAGTCTGCCCGAGAATCAAACCAGCACTCAGGGAAGAAAAAAAAAAAAAGGCTTGGAGAGAGAGAAAAATATACAGGCTCTTGGTGCTGCTGTTTGAACTTCTGGAGTCAGCCTCACCTAAGACCACCTGTAATCCTTGTACCTACTGGACACACGGGCCTTTATTTGCCCTGAGTTATCTTTTTAAATTAGTTTGTTTTCTTTCTAAGAACCAAATGTGTTCTAAATAATATGTAAATCAGTATTAGGAATAGAATATTATGAGTAGCAGATCTACAGACCTACATGAAAGTGGCTGAATTTGTTCACTTAGTATTATTATTTATTTATTTATTATCTGTTACTGGGGACGGAAGCCAGGAATGCTTTACCACTGAGCTGTATTGCCAGAAATTTTTATTTTTTTTTATTTTCAGACATGGTCTCCCTCATTTGCTGAGACTGGCCTCAAGCTTGTGATCCACCTGCCTCAACCTCCCAAGTCATTGAGAATCTACATGGACTGAGATACAATGAGGATTCTCCCTCCTCACATTCAAATTGATAATCATGTGTGTGCACAAACTTCACAGTCCTGAGGATCAAACCAAGGGCCTGGTACAGCCTAAGCACTCAATCTACCACTGAGATACACCCTCAACCCCAGTAACTCCTTTTATGGGTTAGCTAAAGAGCCAGTTAATCTGTCACACATTACAACTTGATACTTAGCTTAGAAGAAATTATATCATGAGGTTAGAGTATTTCAGTATAGGCTGTTCAAACTAAAAGCAGAAAGGGAAGGAGATAGAGCCTTGCTAAAAGACAGTGGCTAGAAACCTAACATCGTTAAAAGTCAAATATTACTGTCCCAAAGCTAGTGTAAATAAAGGTAGTTACATATGAAATATAAAGGTGATTAAAATTGGGAATCTGAAGAAAAAAAAAAGGAATGAAGAGCAAGCCTAAAGAATCAGGTCCTGTCCAACACCTACAATTGCCTGCATAGTAAAGAGCTCCAGGGTAATGGGCACTTTAGCCTTGCCTCAACCCATTGTTTGGAAAGACAAGATGGAAATAATTAAGCCTAGGGCTATAAGTATGCCCACAGATCTTGAGCCTGATGCTAAAAGACAGACACTTAAAAGCAGGGACAAAATTTATGGACCATGACTCCATAAGACCTCTGGCTTTGGTTAATACCCCTTAAGGTTCTAGAAAGCTAACTGACTGGCTAATTGATCCAAGCTCAAGTCCTGAAATTAAAGGCCGATGATTGCTCAATCCCCAAGGTCAGCTCCAATGCCCTAGAACTCCCTACAACAGCAAGTGAATTAGGACAGAAAATATAGGTCCTAGAAGGAAATATACCTCACAGCCCATCTCTCTGGTTGAGCACAATGGATAAGGTTGCTGATCACAAGGCAAAACAAGGCCAGCCGTCTGGCCCCTGTGGAAACTCCCTTCACTACTGGGAGGGTTTGGTATATGATATTCACTGGTGCCAGCAGCATTTCTCCTATTCACTATTTTTCCAAAAAAATACACATACACACACACGCGCGCGCGCACACACACACACACATATTTCTTATTATGGCTATATTCTATTGCCACCACCTTCCTGGTTTGCTGAGAGTGATTAAATGTGTGATTTTGACCATGGTGTGTGACTTCTGTTGCTATAATAGAATATCTAAGACTGGGTAATTTATAAAGAAAATAAAATAGTAGACAACAGAGAGATGTGAGCAAAGGGAACATGAGGTCAAGGGGATAATTACATAAACTCAAACCACTGTACTAACATGCATATGCTTTCTTTTATAAAGCAATTTACCAGGACTGAGGTTGTAGCTCGATGTAACAGAGCTTGCCTAGCGCGTGTGAGGCACTAGTACCACATACAAATAAATAAATAAACATATTCTGTCCATCTACAACTAAAACAAATTTTTTAATAAAAAATAAGACCCCAGAGGGCCCACCCAGGGCTGAGCTGACCCACCCAGGAGCCACTCATGACCCCAGGCCTCTGGTCCTAGACTAGCAGGTACTCACAGATCACCCACCTCCAAGGACTCTGCCCAGAGCCAAATTTACATGCCCCGCAGCCAAATGGGCCCCCAGGGAACATCAATTCAGAAAAAAGGAAGAATCAAACTAGAAAAGGTTCACCTCAAACACATAACTTCCCTAACAAGGAGCCCACTGAAGGGAACAGGATGAAAACCTAGAAAAAAAAATCAATGATTTGATTACTAAAAGGAACAATGAACCAAAAGAAGAATTAATGAAGGGACTAAATGAGAAAACTCAAGAGATGAAAAACTCTATTATCAAAGAAATAGACATACTGAAAAAGGAAGTAATGGAGCTAAAAGCTGCAACCAATCACATCAGAGGAATTGTGGAAGAATTTAACAATAGGCTAACTCCTATAGAAAACAGAACCTCAGATCTTGAAGAAAGAATTTCCAACAATGAGGATAGGCTGAGTAAACTTGAGTGCACAGATGACCAAAAAAAGAAAAATTCATACAGCATGAGCAGAATTTTCAAAATGTCTGGGATGAAATCAGAAGAAACAATCTAAGAGCAATTGAGATACAAGAAGAAATTGAAATGCTAATGAATGACATAAAGAATATTCTTATCAAAATAGTTAAAGAAAAATCTTCCCATATTAGAATAGAGTCAGACATGCTCATTCAGGAAGTGAATAGGACACTCGATAATCCTCATCAAATGAGAAGCTCACCGAGACACATCATATTCAAAATGTATAACAGGGAAATTAGGGAAAGAATATTAAAATCTGCAGGAAGGAAACAACAAATCGCATTCAGAGGCAAATCAATAAGGATCATGTCTGACTTTTCAGCTCAGACCCCAGAAGCAATAAGATCCCGGAAGGAGATCTTTCAATGTCTGAATGACCACAATCTACAGTCAAAAATATTATACCCAGCAAAACTCAGCTTCAGATTCAAAGGGGAATTAAGAACATTTCATGATAAGATCAAACTTGCAGCATTCATGAACAGAAAACCAGCATTACAAAAAAATTCCCAATGATAAACTCTAGACAGAAGAACAAGCAAATAATCCTCAAAAAGAAGAAATTCAATAAAAGTACACACTGTAAAGGACAAAAAAGACAGCACAGAAAACATGATGGCTATGAACCACAACCAAGTAACTATCCTAACACTGAATGAGAATAGTTTCACTGTATCAATTAAAAGGCATAGATTAGCAGACAGGATCAAAAACAAAAATCCAACAAGCTACTTACAGAAAACCCATCATACAGCCAATGACATCCACATAGTGAGGGTGAAAGAATGGGAAAAAGATCTACCAAGCTTAAGGCTCAAGAAAGCGAGCAGGTGTTGCAATCCTTATTTTCGACAAAGTAGATTACAACCATAAACTAATCAGAAGAGATAAAGAAGGCCACTACATCATAGTAATAGGAACAATATATCACGAAGATAGAACCATAGTAAATCTCTATGCTCCAAACATGAACACTCTCAAGTATGTGGAAAATGTACTTGAGGACATAAAACCACTTGTGGATCCCAACACAATAATACTGGGAGACTTGAATACTCCTCTAGCACCAATAGACAGATCATCAAATAAACAAAAAACAATAAAGAAATCACCAGTCTAAACAACTCCATAAATCAAGTCTAGACATCTATAGAATATTCCACCCAAAACTGGCTGAGTTTACCTTCTTCTCCACAGTGCATGGATCCTTCTCCAAAATATATCATATTCTAGTTCAAAAACGAAACTGCAGCAAATAAAAAAACAGTAGAAATTATTCCATATATCCTATCAGAATATGATGCCATGATTCTAGCAATTAACAGCAGAAAGTATAAAAGAAAATACATATATACATGGAGATTGAATAGTACCCTATTAAATGGAGAATGAATCCAAGAAGATATGAGAGCAGAAATCAAGAAATTCTTCAAAGAGAATGAGCATGAAGAAACAACATATTGAAACCTCTGGGACAGCATGAAAGCATTCTTAAGGGGAAAGTTTATAGCACTGAGTGCCTACATTAAAAACCAGGAGTGATCTCAAATAAAAAAGCTTATGTTCCACTTCAAATCCCTACAAAGGCAAGAACAATCTAAGCCCAAAGCCAGCAGAAGACAGGAAATAATCAAGATCAGAGCTGAAATCAATGAAATTGAGAAAAAAACAAACAAACAAACAAAAAAACAGTAAAAATAATCATCAAAACAAGGAGCTGATTCTTTGAAAAACTAAATAAAATTGAAAGACCCCTAGCTAATCTCACTACAAGAAGGAGAGGATTGAAGCAACCCAACAAAATCACCAATGAAAAGGGAGCAATCACCACTGACCCCACAGAAATCCAACAGATTATCAGAACATATTTTGAAAAATTATATTCCTCTAAATTAGATATCTGGAAGACCTGGGCAAATTTTCAATACATACAACACCCCAAAATTGACACAAGATGATACTGAAATTCAAAACAGCCCAATAACACGCACTGTAATCCATATAGCAATTTAAAACTTTCCAAAGAAGAAAAGCCCAGGACCTGATGGATTTCCTCCTAAATTTTACCACACCTAGGATAAGGAGCTAACACCTCTTCTTATTAAGGTATTCCAAGAAATTGAAAAAGTGGGAAGTCTCCCAAACTCTTTTTATGAGGCAGCCATAACTCTGAGACCAAAACCCAACAAACACACATCAAAAAAACGAAAATTGCAGACCAATATCCCTGATGAACATCAATGCAATAATCCTTAAATAAGGTTCTAGTAAACCACGTTCAAAAACACTTTAAGAAGATAATTTATCACAATCAAGTGGGCTTCATTCCAGGGATTCAAGGCTGGTTCAACATATGCAAATTAATAAAGGTGATTCATCACTTGAACAGAATTGAGGACAAAAACCTTGTGATCATCTCAACTGATGCAGAAAAAGCCTTCAATAAAATCCAGCACCCAATTATCATAAAAACTCTTGAGAATATTGGGATCAAAAGAACTTATCTTAACTATGTAAAGGCCATATTTAACAAACCCTCAGCTAGTATAATGCTAAATAGAGAAAACCTGAAAGCATTTCCACCTAAATTGTGAACAAGGCTACCCACTATCACCACTTTTATTCAAAATAGTTCTCAAGACCCTACCCTGAGCAACCAGGCAAGAGAAGGAAATCAAAGGGATAAGAATAGAGAGAGAGGAAGTCAAACTATCCCTTTTTGCTGATGACATGATCCTATGTCTAGGGGGAGGGGGAACTCCACCAGAAAACAGCTTGAGTTTATAAACAAATTTAGCAAAGTGGCAGGCTACAAGATCAACACCCACAAATCAATAGCTTTCCTATACTCTAACAATATAGAGCAGAAGAAGAAATCAGGAAATCAGTACCATTCACAATATCCTCAAAAGAATAAAATAGTTGGGAATTAATCTAACAAGGGAAGTAAAAGATCTCTACAGTAAAATTTACCTAACATTGAAGAAAGAAATTAAAGAAGACCGAAGAAGATGGAAAGACATTCCATGTTCTTGGTTAGGCAGAATTAATATAATCAAAATGGCCATTCTGCCAAAAGTGCTATACAGATTCAACTCAGTCCCCATCAAGATACCAAAATCATTCTTTACAGATATAGAAAAGCAATTCTCAAATTATTTGAAATAACAGGAAACCCAGAATAGCCAAAACATTACTAAGCAAGAAAGACAAAACAGTTTGTTTTGTAATACCAGATCTAAAATTGTACTACAGCACGGTAGTAACAAAAACAGCATAGTATTGATATCAAAATAGGAATGAAAACCAATGGAATAGACTAGAAGACTCTGAGACGGACCCACAATCTTTTAAGCTTCCTATATATCATGATGGAAGGACAGCTTATTCAATAAATGGTGCTGGACAAACTGGACAGCCATTTGCAGGAAGCTGAAGTTAGATACTTATTCTCACCTTACACAAAAATCAAGTCAAAATGGATCAAGGAATTACAAATTAAACCAGCTACCATACAACTGCTAAAAGAAAATTAGGAGCAACACTAGCATATAGGAGTTGGTAATGACTTCCTCAACAAGACTCCCAAAGCAAATTAAAGTCAAGAATTAATGAGTGGGATGCCATTAAATGAGGAAGTTTTTGCTCAGCCAAGGAAGTAGTCAGAACTTTCAAAAGAGAACCTATAAAATGGGAGATAATCATGGCATTTGATTCCTCTGACAGGGGACTAGTATCCAAAATTTACAAAGAACTCCAAAGCTTTAATATTAAAAGTACAAATAAGCCAATCAATAAATAGGCCAAGGAGCTAAGCAGAAACTTCTCAACAGAAGAACTTGAGCAAGCCAATGAATACATGTGAAAGTGTTCTAAATCACTAGTAATCACAGAAATGCAAATCAAAACTACATTAAATTTTCAGCTCACTCCACTCAGATGGGTAAAGATGAGGAATACAAACAATAACAGATGCTGGAGGGGTTGTAGACAGATAGGAATACTAGCACACTTGGTGGAACTGTTATAGATGCTCTGGAAAGCAGTGTGGAGTCTTCTCAAAAAATTAGGATTGGATCCACCATACCACCCAGCTATGCCTCTTCTGGATATTTTCCCAAACGAGCTAGAATCAGCACATTACAGTGACACAGCAAAAGCAATGTTCATAGCAACTCAATTTGCAATAGCTCAATTATGGAATCAACCCAGATGCCCCTCACTGGATGAATGGATCCAAAAGCTCTGGTATGTATATATACAATAGTGTTCTACTCAGCTACTAAAAATGATATTGCAGCCTTTGAAAGTAAATGGATGGCAATGGAAGAAATCATGCACAGTGAAATTAGCCAAATTCAGAAACTCAAGAGTCAAATGTTTTCCCTCATTTGTGGAGGCTAGAACAAAACCCAGGCTTGGGCGAAAGGTAGTCAAGTTCTTGTACTGGACTTACCAAAGGCACAGCAACACTTAATCTAGGGGAATTATAGATAAGTAGGGGAGGGAGGGAAAGGGAGGAGAGGCTTAGGGAGGGGAGAGAGAGGAAAGATAGGGAGTGATCTAGGGAGACAAGCAACCATGTAACATACTCTTTACCCCCCTGAGAAGCCAAATAATACTTATGCAATTTATATGTGTACATGTCTGTACACCTTTATAACTTTTATAGGGGGGAATATAAAAGAATCAAGAGACTGGGGTATGGGTGATGTGGTGGTGACTGTGGATTAGGATCCAACACATATCATATTGCTACTTTATATGCATTTATGTTTGTACAACAATTCAACTCCTTAACAAATAAAATAAATATGTAAATGTCAAGAAAAGTTTAAAAAAATAAAATTTTAAGAAAGCAGCACTACCTGGCTTAAGTCAATAGAATATGATACATTTCTTAGGAAACAGCCTGTATTCTGTAGATCTTCAGGCCTAAAATGCTGATAGGAACACAAGTTATCCTGACGTAGGGGCTTCTGTGACCCTTACAGAGACCTGATGACAGAGCTCAGGGTGAATAAGAATGATTCCCCCAACTGCAAAATCTGGAAGAACAAGTTCCGATTAGAGCTAGTCAGCATGAGGCAAGTGAACAAAAGTTGCCCTGCACTTTTACCATCTGTAGTGGGGACTTGAAAGTCATGTTTTTCTGTTGTCAGTCAAAAGACCTGGGCAGTACTCTCTGGAAACTTCCTTGGGACAACCAATAAAACTAGAGGGCAGACAGGAGCTGTGCACCATCCTTGTCCTCTCTGACAGGACCCCCACTCCCGTTGAAAGTGCCCCCTTTTCTCCTTTTCTATCCCTTATAATAAATTCATGCCTGGTACTCTAACATGCCTGAAATTTTTCTGGCAAGAACCGGTAAGAGAAGACAGCCATGACTGCCTCAGCTCTGCAACAGGGCCTTGCCCTATAACAAAATGTGGTTTATTTTAGCTCACAATTATGGAGGCTGGGAAGTCCAATACCAAGAGGCCACATCTACTGAGGGTCTCTGCTTCATGACAAGAAGTAGAAGGACAAAGATATGCATGCAAAGGGACAAAGTATGAGAGGCAGCCTTGCTTTATAACACTAACCCCACTTGGGTAACTAATGCAGTCTGAGGAGAGCTAAAACTCATTTTCATGAGAAATCCCTCTTACATTACCTCTTAAAGGCTCCCCCACTCAACACCACCACCTTGGGAATTTCCCTGTGGGTTTTGGTGGGGACAAATCACATGCAAACCATAGTAGTTTGCATTTGAAGAGGCAACTTGTCACTCTGAGTCCTTGAGAAGCAGAGGAATGGATAGGACTGATGATATATACATATATAGGGGGGTGGGCAGGAGGGGAGCTTCAATTGAATATGTTTCAATTGAATATATTCAACTGAATATATTTCATTATTTCTTTTTTTAAAAGTCTGTTAAAATGATATTTGGATAAGGCTTCTTTCTTTCATAGTAAAAAACAAAATGTATTGGGTTGTAGGGAGTCCATATGGTGTATTCTTTTAGTATTGCACTGGTTTAGGAATCACATCCAGGTTTGAACTGAGTCTTTTACATCCCTTCCCATACTAAAGGAGGCCGCTTTCTTAGATTTATATGTTTTTTTTTCTGTTTTTATATTTTTATTACCTTTACACATGTTCATAAATAATATGTAATAATGATTTGTGTTTTTAAAATATACATAAATAGTATGCTATACTTCAGAAACTTGGCTTTCTCACTCAATATCATGTTTTTCAGATTTATACACTTGGATATGTTCATTCATTTTAATGACTTGATAGTATTCTAGTATATGAATAAATCACACTTATCCACTTTCATTCTGACTGACATTTTTGATTATCATTATAATTTGTTTTTACAAATAATAGGGCAGCAAACATCCTTGGGCTTGTCTATAAAAATGGAAGAGAATTTTCTAGGGCATATGCTTATACATGAGCTTGCTTACTATAGTGTTTGTCCACCTTCAAATGTGCTAGGTATTGCTAGATTGCTCTCTAGTGTAGCTTTACCATTTTACACTCCTGTCAGTAGCAGACAGAAATTCCTGTTTATGGTGTCTCCTGACCCTGATGTGTGGTGGTTTGATTCATGAGGTTTGTCTGTTTTTTACTGTAAGCTCCACTTCATCACGGGTGTTAGGTGTATGGAATTCTATGTGCCCTGGATTATGAAAGAATTCCTGCTGAGAAGTTTTATATTTGCTTGTACTGAAGCCTGTAGAGTTTCAATGGTCCTTAAACAGGTTATGATAAATTCTCAGCTTGGATGTCCCATTCCAGACAGGTTGTATAAATTTGGATCACATACCTCTACCTAGTTCAGGACTGGGAATTCAGTTTTTGGGGATTTTTTTCTCAAAAGATCTTTTCCCCTTGTACCCAAGACTCTGAACAAATGGTAGGATTCCACAATTCTTCCTGTAGCCAATGGGTGCTCTTTTCCAGTCTGTGTTTTATGAGCAGGGCAGCTCTATGAGTTTCTCAATTTTATACATAGTTCTTCCTTCCCCCGTCATTGGTGGTCTGGGGACCATATAAGCAATATTCATGTGGACATCAGAGGCTCACACCATGTCTCACAAGGAACCAATACCCCATGAGTCCGTCCCCTTGACATAGGATTGCCTTTATTTAACCCCTCACAATAACTTTCATTTCCTTTGCCTCTCCTTACACCTGAGATTGTCATTTCTTTCAAGCTTAATCATGTAATTTCACTAAAATCCCATTGTTTCATTTTTTTATCAGTATTTCTATGTTCTTGAAGTTAAAAGAAACACCTTCATCTGTTTTGTGCTATACCACAGATCTTGTCATTTATAACGAGCAGAAATGCATTACTGAGTCATCCCATTGGGGAAAAGAAAAGAGGGTTTAAAAGAGCAAGAGATCAAACTCAGATTCAGGCCCTTTCAAAATCACATTAATCCATTCATTAGGTTGGGGCCCTCATAACCAAAGCACTTTCCAGTAAGCCCCACTTCCCCACACCATTGCTTTGGGGTCCAACACATGTTTTTTGGAAAACACGTCCAAACCATGGCAGGAGCAATGATCAATTCCATTAACTCTGTCGTGTTAGTGAGTCTTCTAAAGTGATTAAGGTCACTTCCTATTCTAATACAGTCATACATTGCTTAACACTGGGAATACATTCTGAGAAATGTATCGCTGTGTGATTTTGTCATAGTGCAAACATCGTGGAATGTAGTCACAAAAACATACATGGATGTTCCTTAGTGTGGCCTCTTGATGCAATCAAGAGATGCAATGAACACAATGTGTGTAAGGCTGCAGCTAGAGTAACATGGCATGCTGTTTTATAATACACTTGTCTTATAAGTAGATGGAGTAAATTCTGAAATAATTAATATTATAGTAAATGTATAAACCAGTAGTCATTTATTAACATTATTATTTTTTGAGTATTATATACTATATATAATTGCATATGCAATACTTCTATAATCCCCAAAGCAATGGTGTGGGGAGGTGGGACCTACTGGGAAGTGTTTTGGTCCTGAGGGCTCCAACCTAATGAATGGATTACTGTGATTTTGAAAGGGCTTGAGTCTATGAGTTTGATCTCCTGCTCTTTTATGCCCTTTTCTTTTCCCCAATGGGATGACAAGTGTGACAACTTAGTAGGTTTTTCACACCAGAATCACCACAAACATGTCAGGAATATTGAGCCTGGATAGTGCTATGGTTATGACATCCATAGCATTAGAATTTTTCAGCTTCCTTAACCATCTGATGGGACCATGGTCATCTATATGGTCTATCTTTGACCAGATGCATCAGTATGAGATGCCTGACTATGTTCCACTTTCAATGAATGACTCTAAAAGAGTCAAGTAAAAGAAGAGAAATGTCATGTAGCAAGAACTAAAGAATAATACATACCTGGGTATTGTTAGGCTGGCTGGAGGCAGCTGGCTGGGGGTGTGGCTTCAGTCAAGACAGGAGGCCATGCCAGCTGGCTAAGGAGCAGCGCATTGGGCAGCTTGCCCGGTAAAAGAACAACCAGTCAAAATGCTGACCAATGAACACCTGATGATTAATGGATCCACCAGCCAATCTCTGAAAGGCCAACCTCATCAACTCCTCCCATTTCCCTAACCGATCAAACCAGCTGCCCATCTGAGGTCCAGTGCCATTTTCTCCTGCCCTCCACTTCCCTTGCCCACTCCTCATTTCCCCTGCTTGCTCTGGCAGCATAGGTGAATTTGGCCCCGGAGTTGCCAATCCCGATAAAGGGTTTTGCTCAGCCGTTCTTAAACCTGGCTACCTTTTTGAGTACCCATACCTGGATTTATACCGGTGTTTTTTTTTATTTTTACAGGTATACAGGAGATTTAGTTCCCCTTAATAGCCCTCTCCTGTCTTCCGTTAACTAATGTGACGCTTATCCTCAGCCGTTCATTCTAAGCCCACTCCTAGGTCACAACACGATCCTTCCGACTTTGTAAGCACAGGCGAGCTGCCTTGGGAAAGCTAGCAGCTTGTGCATCCTCTACCTTCAGTACACACCCCGCCCCCTATCAGGAATGGTCAGAAAGGGGAAAAATACTTCATTCAGCTTCCCACTCACAGAATCATTGTCTTGGCCTGCATCCATAATTAATCTTGTTTCAGTGGAGCTGCCACAATTGACCCTATTCTGTCTTCTCCCTATTTCCCAATTACACCAAAAGGAAGCTTGAAAGCATGGAGGCTCATGGATAGAGATTCTTCTACGAGAGTCTTGGATTGTTGTTCAGACACTATCATTTATGGGCATCCACTCTCTAAATCCCCCTTACAGGACTCTGGCTCGCCCATAACCCTTCCTGTCCCCATTCACACCCCATCCTCAACATTTGCCAAGTTTTAGGTGGAGGAAAGGCCTGAAGACCCTCTCTTTGAAAGACAAATCCTCTAGCACAGACACTGATAGCAATATAAATGGATCAGAGAAACCCTTGGCTTCATATTAGGGACACATGGTAAGAAATCTGTGAGAGAAGTCTCTTTTATACGAGGGACAGGAAACGTGTGCCTTTATGGGATGGAGGTAAGACAAAGGGGACCTGCATTGAGGACTTGGTGGTGTGTGCCCTCCAACAGGGCTGAGGGTTCAGGAGGGACAAATGCTTGTAGATCCAACTTTAAATTATGAATCAGGCACCTGAAAAATGTCCCTGGGTTTTGGTCATCTGACTTCTTTAAATAGAGCCTAATAAAATAATGCAAAAATAGGGGTGGGTGGAAACATATTTAAACAGTATCATTTGAATGATGAAGTGAAATTTTTTAAATTGCAAGCAATCTAAATATCAAAACAATCAAGAAATGGTTATGTAAATTATTGTACTTTCACTAGAGGAAACATTATACAGTCATTAAATACTGTGGTTAGAAAGGCCACATAGCCTTGTGAAAATGCTTATAACTGAATATTAAGTAAAAAAAAAAAAAGCAAGAGGAAAATGTTGCATATACAGTAGGATTACAACTAGATTGTAAAAGTGGGAGCTAGCAGAAAGCCTACTGAGAAATATACTAATGACAATATGCTAATGACAATCCTGTTGTTAGTATTATGGGTTTTCTCTTTTCCTTTGTTTTTCAACTTTCCTATAATGTTGTCCTATTACCTTTATAATGAGACACATTACACACAAATGTTCAGACTTTTTTTTTTAATTGGGAAATGACTGTATCCTGGTAAAGAGCAGAAATGTGCTCTTTTGTCCTTCCCTATCTTTCTTTTTTTTTTTTTTTCTTTAATAGGGCAGAGAAAGAAGAACAATTTGAGTTTAAGAAGTCAAAAAGAAAAAATATTCTGTTTTACTAAATAAAAAAAAGAACAGTGCAAACCCTGGGAATAATTCTTTTTCTCCCTGCTACCAAGGAAGGTGGAGAAGGAATAGGAACAGAAATGGGCACTGGGAGGACCAGTGGCAAGTGATGGCAGGCAGGTGGGCACAGGTACAATCAGTGAGTTCTAGGCAAATGGAGCAATCATCAGCCTGTGGAATCCAAGTTGCATGGGCATGTGGGCTGATGGCAGAAGTTAATTTGGGGAAAGAAAGGGAAACATGGGCTAATCAACACTGAATGACTGGGCAAAATAGTATTTGCAAAACCTTGCAGATACCTTCCTGCTTCATCTAACTCAGTACAAAAAATTTCCCAGTAATTTTCACTACATTGTTGTTAGCATCGGATGTGGATTAAAGGATGAAGCAAGGATTGATTGTTGTCTCTGGTGGGCTTTGGGCTCATACACATGAACGGTTCCCAAACACTTAGTTCAATCTTTGGTCACCAGCAGGCCATCCACACACCTGGACACTGATGTCTGATTAACTGCTCCCCTGGGGTACTCTCACAGGCTCAGCCTGCACACTTGGCGGGCCAACACTAAATCATAGTTGATTTGGAGATTAACTCCTTCCTGTCTGCCTGCCCATCCACCATCTAACTGTCCAATCCACCTCCGTATCCATCCAGCTCTCAGAGAGAAGAGGCCAAATGTCAGGTTTTAGAGCAATGTTTGGGACACTCAGCCTGATCACAGAATGGCAGAACCCTAGGAACTGGTCTGAGCAGGATGAGTCATAATCCACAAGGTCTGAAAGTCCTTCTTCAGGTTAATGACTAGGAAGTGTAGAGTGAAGACTCCCATGGAAGGCAAGGGGTTACGGGTAGTCATGGTAAGAACTCTCAGAAGCTTGGGATTCTGGGCACCAGGAGAAGCTTGGAGCAGAAGTTTCAGGAGCCTCTGCTCCCTCTAAAGTAGAGTTTTCCAGCCCCATGCTCTCGATCTCACTTGATTGTTTTTGTTCTTGTTGTTCTGTTTGGGGTTTTGTGCATTTAAAATTCCTTCATAATCAAGTCACTGTTCTGAGATAGACAAGGTGATCTTGTTGGAAAGTCTAACTCTGCAGCACTTGGCACATGCCATCTTGTGCCACCCATCCTTGCCTCCTCTTCATGATGTTGGTAGACCCCAGGAGTAGCCATGGGGTGGGGAAGAAGGACCTAGAGCAATCTGGTGATGCCTGATTTTACCAAGGACCTAGTTATCCTCCAGTCCCAGATCCAACTGAGAAAGGTGACGAGAAGTTGTCCTCAGTACCATCCCTCAGTGCAGTCTGGCCAAGATGAAATGGTGTCCCCTCCAACAGCTCCTTTCTGAGTCTTTTTATATATATAGATTCTCCTTCCTGCCCTTTTCAGGCATAAGATCACCTATCAAAGCAGGTGCCAAGAAATGTTCTGTAGCAATAGCGAATACTTTAAAGAGAACTACTCCAATGTTTCTCAGATGGAAACATCTATGAGTCTCACTCAAAATAACTGTAGGTGGTACACAGAAAATAGGAGTTATATATTTATTTTAATGTCAATGAGGTATAAAACAAAAGCAGCTTACCAAATGTGATCTCTTCACTTTTATTAGTTAAAAGAAGTCTAAGATACACATTTAAAATTAAAATAATTTTAAGGAAAAAGTATTAGCTAGTATTATTTGTGATACTTGGGTATAACAAAAATCAACGTGGGACTCGGTAACTATGGATTACTGCCTTTCTATAACTACATTAAGCCTAAATCTGGTTGGGAAGAAAATCCGTTTCTTATTAATTCACATCAAGCAGGTTGGGAAGGTGGACTTCAGAGAGCCTTAACTCCTGGCCCTGCTGAATGGTACCCACAGACAAGCGCCCACGTTGCAGAGATGTGAGGCTCCTCTTTCTTCAACAGCACGGTGATTGGGAGCTCTGCCAAGAGTGAAACAGACTATCCTGCAGCTGTTATCTCATTTGTATGAGTAATATGAAAAATGCTGCACAATTTAATATGCCATCTAATACTTTTATTCTTATCTCTCCAGTAGGGCAGGTGGTGGCATACATGTTTGAAAGCCAATGCAGATTGGTGGGGGGGAGGGCCCCAAGAAATGATGTTCACTGCTATCTGAGCTGAGTAAAATGATATGAACATGGATATTATTTTATAAAGGCAATCTCACTTGTATCTTTGCCAGCGAGATCTTAATCACAGCATGCGATGAGAGCAGATACCTCCTTTCCCCGTTATCTGGGCGCGGGATGAATCCATTGCCAACACGGGGAGAATCGTTATCTGTCATTTCACTTGCAAAGACCAACAAGAACATTATCAGGGTGTTTGTAACCAAACGTGCTCAGCTCGGAGTGATAAAAGAGGGAGGAGGCGGCTCATCTCCAAGGATGTGGAGATAATGCCACTTGCAGTAGGAGGAGATGGATGGTATTGTTGAAAGTGGTTTCGAATATTGGGAACTAAGAATCTCTCACGGCAGCTCAAATTTTGGCTCAGGAGAAGAGAGAAATAAATAAGAGGATCCGGATGAAGGAAGAGCTTGTGTGAGAGAGCCATCATCCCAACCCCTTCGACCTTAAGAGGAATGTGGTTAAATAAATCTTTCATGCTCTCTGTATTTGAAGATGAACTACCGCAACCTTCAAACTACTGAAGGACACAAATAATATGTTTTTCTTTCTCCCATTTCCAATCTTTTATCTTCTTTTCTTTTCTTTTTAAACCACAAGATCTTAAGTAATGTTCAACAAGCTAAATTGTTAAGGCATTAAACAAAAAAAAAAAGGTGGGGGGCACAGATCCTTCAATGTAAAAGAAATAGAAAAAGCCTCACTAACATAACACAGAACATCAACCCAAAATAATCCATCTTTGTAATTCATAAGAATAACAGTGCTATGCTAATGATTCAAAACTCAAAAATGGCATTTCTGCTAACTTCAAATGCTTTTGACTTATAACCACTCTTTTCTGTGGTTGGGGGAATTGTTTCTTTTCTCCCACAAAGTCTGGAGTCTAAAATATTAATCACTACCTACCTTTCTTTTTTCTTGCTTTCTGTCTTCTCTCCCTTCCTTCCTCCTTTCCTTCCTACCTGTTTTCCTTCCTTTTTTCTTTCTGGTTCCTTCCCTTTTGTTTTTTCTGTAAGTTCTCTTTTACTTTAACAGAATTATTAATCATAGAGCTATCATTTGTAATAATTCAAACAAAACAGAAGTGTATTTTTAAAATCCAGTTAATAATCTCCTCTTAACTCAGACTCACCCACTTCTCTTTGAAGTAACCAATGTCAGTAGATTGAGGTATTTGTTTCCATAACTTTCCCTGACTTTCAAGAATAGACATTTAATTTTTCCTTATAATGTGGATCTTTTCAAGTAAATAAATGCAAATCTAAGTCATGCTTTTCGGTAGTTTCATATTCTATATTGTAAATGTACTGTAAGTTATTCAACTATATCCAAAATGATGAACATTCATGGTCCCAAACTTTCCATTCTTTATTTTAGGTTGCAATGACAACCTTTGAATATTTCTCCTTATCATACTTCTATTTGTATGAAATAGTGAGATTATTGGCTCAGTATGTGTATTTTTATTTTTAAAAAATAATTTAAATTACTTTCTAAAAATATGATAGCTATTCATATTCCCATAAACAATAGATGAAAGAGTCCATCACCCCACACCACCGCAAGCGTCGGCAATCTTCCTTTTACATTTTGCCAATCCACTGAGTAAAGATGGCATTTCATTTTTTTTTGATTTGCATTTTTCCTGGTTTCCAATGAGGTTATACATCTTTTCATATGTTTATTTGCCATTTTTGCAGTCCTCCGCTGCGATTTGCCCTTGCATTTCTTTCTAATTTCTTCTTACCACTTCGGAGAGCTCTTGAAATATTAACCTTTTGTCTATCTTGGGTATTTTCTCCCAGTCTTTTGTTTATCTTTAGATTGTGTTTATAGTATCATCTGACATATAAAGTTTTAAATATTTATTGCATCAAATATGTCAATGTTTTCTCTTTCAATTATGTGTTTCCTGGCTTATCTTAAAAGATTGTCCTCATACACAGAGGGATATATATTCTTCTAATGTTTGAGATTTTTTTTACATTCTTAATTTACTTTATTAAATTCTATAAAATGGAGAAATAGGATACAGCTTGACATGATCAGTTAGCTTGCTTCTAGAGACATGGTCATCTTCTTAAATTTTTTTATTGGTGCATTATAGTTATACATAATAGTGGAATTTATTGTTACATATTTGCACATGCACACACTATAGACATGGCCTTCTTGATATCACTAGCCATTTTCAGCCCCCAAAATAGCCAAGAGAATAATCCTTTCATCCCCAGAAAAATGAGTTTGGAAATATCAATAAAATTATTGAACTAAATAAAGTATACAATTTTTGGTGAAGGTACACGAACTACCATCAAAAATAAAGGAAAAAAAAAAACACTTAAGAGTCCAGAGAGGTTGAAACTTGGCCTCCAAAAGATTGTCTACATTTGATACCTGATTCATGGTTGAGTCCTCACAGGCAGTTGTAAAAATCAAGGAATTTTATAAATATACTTTTACTGATTGGTTAGTTGGATGGATAAATTTCAAATAAGTATTTAACAAACACAACCCCAACTAGAAAACTAACCAAGAACCAAGAGAAGTAATTAATGATCAAAATCAAATTTCTACTAGAGAGAAAAAAGAGGGAACGAAGAGGGATCTCATGAAAATAGAAAGGAGACCATTAGGATAAAGGAAGGAGACCTAGTGCAGGGGGACAGGAGGAGGTAAGGGGAGTACCAATGAATGAAACTGATCAAATTCTGTTATATGCATGTACAAATATATCAAAAGGAAACTGGCTATTCTGTATAACTAATATATACAACTAAAAAATTTTTAAGAGAAAAATCAAACTTCTACGAATATAGTCTATATGCAATTAGTAGCTAACATTTCTCTCATCTGTATAATGAAATATATCACTCAGTTTATTCACAGGGTGATTAAATTACTTTCATAGAAACTTTTTCAACTTCAAGTACCAATCAAAGAACCCTTAAATTATAATTAGCTGAGGCAGAAGCCATTGAGACCAAAGGAAATTTACCCCCATCTGATCACTGGATGGCAAAAATTAGCAGCTCCTGATATGAATTTTATGACAATAATTATCAACCATGACATAGCAGGTGGCAAGGAGCTCTCCAAACATTATCACATCTGATCCTCATACCCACTCTACAGATGAAGAAACTGGGTTCCAATGAGATCATATGAATAGCCTGGAAAACCAAACCAAGATTCAAACCAGGAGTTTTCTCTGTCTAAATCCCATTCCTGTCACTAGAACAAATATATGCATCACCATTCCAGCAAAAATGGGAAATAAGTTTATGTGATTATTGTCCCCCAAAGGGACAAATAACTTTTATCTTCCACAAGTCTATACTTGAGATTCTTTTTCTCTGTTTCATAAAACCCACAGAATGTCTTTATTTTATTTTATTTTATTTTTTAATTTTTTTTATTTTTGAACAACCATATAAGTTTTTAACAAAATAATATAAAATGCATATAGATTCTGGATATTACAATTACCCCCAGGAGTGCCCCCCCAATTACCCACCCTTGTCCCTCCCTTCCCCTTCCCACAATATCTCTAAAAAAGGATTAGGTTGTATAGCATTACATCTTATCTGGATTTAACACATAATAACACATAACACATAATAAACTTTCTCACTGGCCAGGGTCTAGTCCCAACCTCCACAGATGAGTGGAGACAATCGA
>PVKS010019254.1:0-38694 GCA_004027875.1 Aplodontia rufa
CCTTTTTTTTTTTTTTTTTTTTTTTAAAGAGAGAGGGACAGTGAGAGAGACAGAGAAAGAGAGAAACAACTTTATTCAGTTTTTCACATGGCCTTAGTTGCTCCAACACTCAGCTGTGTACGTGGTGCTGGGGTTTGAACCCGGGTCCCCGTGCTTGCCAGGCAAGCGCCGAAACTGCTGAGCCACCGCTCCAGCCCCAGCCCCAATTCTTGATACCTTCCTAGTTCTGTATCTTTAAAATAGTTCCTTCTGTGGCTGGAGTGGTGGCTCAGCAATTGGAATGCTTGCCTGGCATGTGCAAGGTAATGGGTTTAAACCCCATGGCCACATACACAACTGTCAGAGATACAAAGGCCAGATGAAAAAAATAAAAATTGATTTTCTCTTTTCCTCTCTTTAAACAATAAAATAGTTCCTTTTATTCCTAGTAATTCCCTGTTCATAATCCAGTGATTTATTTTTGAAACAATTATGTATTGAACACATTTTATGATCAAGATGTTATTCTCTGTCTAGTGACAGTCCTTTTTTTGTTTGTTTTTGTGGTGCGGGGGATTGAGCCCAGGGCCGCACACATGCTGGGTAAGGGCTTTACCACTGAACCATATTCCCAACTCCAGCCATTGTTTTTGCCCTTTAAGAACTTTTACAGTAAGAAAATAAAATCTTACATGTGAATTAATAAATGTTTGGTTTTTTTGGGGGGGGAGTACTGGGGATTGAATCCACTGAGCTACATTCCCAGCACTTTATATATTTTTTTTTAAGACAAGTTTTCAGTAAATTGTTGAGGGTCTTGCTGAGTTGCTGGGATTGGCCTTGAAATTGAGACTCTTGTGCCTGGGTCTCTCAAATCATGGGGATGACAGATGTATACCACTATTCCTTGTGTGATTTTAAATCCAGAAAACTATAGTGAGAGAGAAAATACTTAGATTAGATATAGAATAAAGGGGTCAGGTTAGAGTTGTCTAGCCCAGGCTTTCTAAGGAAATAACTTTTCACCTGAGACTTATGAGATTAAACCATCAATGCAAAGAACCTGGTTTAGAGAATTTTTAGCAAATTGAGCAGTTGATGGAAAACTTTGGAAAGATAAAAGATCTGGCTGATTTCAGATGCTTGAAGATGAATATTTTGTCTTTAATTTACAGAAAAAGCCACTCAAAAAAATGTTGGATGGGGCTGGAGCGGTGGCTCAGTGGTTACAACACTTGTCTGGCATGCGCGAGTACACGAGTTCAAACCCCAGCACCACGCACGCACCGATGTCTCAGAGCAACGAAAGTCACATGAAAAACTAAATAAAATTGATTCTCTTTCAATATCCCTCTCACTTTTAAAAAAAAAAGTTGGATAAGATTTTGACTGAGGTATGTTAAAGGAGAAGGTTATGGACAATCTCATAAATTATGGTAAAGGATTTGGATTTTATTCTAAGTGCATAGAGTACCTAAATAGTCTGGCTATTGCACAAACCTCTGCCAGGAAAACCTAATTGGGTCCAGTTGTCCCTGCATATTCAGGTATAGCAGTATTGGTGACATCTTTAGGTTAGGAGAGTCATAAGCTACTCTGACATTGTTCATATTTCTGCATCAGTCTTTGCAACACCATGGGACATTTATTGCTGTTGAATCTACCCTAAGGTGGTTTCTCATCACTCCTTATAGCAGCAGATAGGGTGACCTGTTTATCCAATGTACCCTCACTCCTCCTTCCTCACTGACATAGCCCCAATCTTAATTGGGATGCAGATGTTCCCAGCTAGAGTACCTTTCCTCACCTCTCTTTCTCTTTCTCTCTCTCTCTCTCTCTTTAAGAGAGAGGGTGCTGGGGGCCAGCTCCAGCAACTCTTAGGATCCCTGAAGGATGAGTGGAATCGGCGCAGAGGAAGGACTTGAGACTCCGGAGCAAGTTGCAAGCAGACACAGTACCCTGTTTGAGCAAAATGCCATCTGTTCATTGTTGTTGAATCCTTTTATACAGGTGCATAAATAATGCTTTCATTATCTGCCTCAATAACCAAATTGATCACCTGTAACCATTTAAACTGTTTCTATGTTACAGGCCCCTTATACTCTAATTAACCACTAACCCAAAACCACCCTGTTACTCTAACCTTACTAGATTCTGTAGTTATCCTAAATCCTATAATTGTTAATCTTCAGATATTTGTGCATCCTAACCTATGGGCTAAGAAGTTAAAACTTAACTTCTGCAAAGATAGGAAAGGCAATTTTTACATATAATGTTTCCTTTGTTCCTTAGTTCCAATTATTTTGCTATTTCCAACCCTGCTTCAAAGTCAGTATAGCTTCATCCTTCATGACTTCCATATGTGTTATACAAGTACCCTTCTCATCAATCCGTAACAGTTATTTCCAATTTGAGTAAATAGCCAATTTCCAGAAGGGACGGTTTTGGCAATATTGTGGAATGCTGACTTTGTCAGACAGAAGCTTGGTAGATATTATCTCCTCCAAGAGGGACAGTGAGAGAGAGCGAGGGGGAGAGAGAGAGAGAGAAACAACTTTATTTAGTTTTTCATCTTGTTTTCGTTGCTCTGACACTTCATTGTGTATGTAGTGGTGGGGTTTGAACAGGGTCATCACACATGCCAGGCAAGTGCTGTAACTGCTGAGCCACCTCTCCAGCCTTCCTCACCTCTCTTGAAGCTACACAAGTACAGCTGCATGACAGTCTGGCCAATGAGAGGTAAACGGACATGCTACGTGCTACTTCCAGAAAGGTTCCTCAAACCGAACCTCTCCCCATGCTCACCACCTGCTCCCCTCCTGAAATAAGGACATGAAAGCCAGAACTTCATCTTGGGCCATGAGGTGACCTGAGGAACAGAAGGCTCACAAGAATTTGGCAGAACAGAAAAACAGGAGTGGGGTCCCTGAAGGTCACAGAGACAGAGCCCACCTCCAGAATTCTTCCATGCAGGAAGAACTTGCCCTTGTGCTGTAAGCTACTCATGTTAGGGGGCTCCTGTTGTCTGTAGCCACCTCTAACTGTTGCATGCCCTGACCCTGTGCCTGGCGCTATGGCAGACTCTGTATGGGCATCACTAGATTCCTCGAGCATGCTCCATGCAGTCTGGACTCTCAGCCAACTCTCAAATGAGACCTCAACCCAGAGATGTTCCCTGCCCAAGGTCACTCAACCAGACAGGACAGTGTTCTGACCTCCAGGCCAGTGATTCTCAGTCTGGCTGCACATTAGGATTCCCCAAGGAGCTTTTTTTTTTTTTTTTTTTTTTAGGGCTGAGGACCGAACTCGGGGCCTTGTGTGTGCTAGGCAAGAGCTCTGCCACTGAGCTAAATCCCCAACCCCCCGCAAGACCTTTTGAACCATGCTAAGACCAGCTGAATGAAAGCGTGGTGAGGAAAAGGAAAATATATGCCCAGTCTCAGAGAAGATTCCCCCAAGATACTTGCTAATCACAAAGGGGAAAAAGAGGCTTTGCAGTAGAAAAGTCCGGCAGACACCGCCTTAAGCCAGAGTTCTACGAGAATACCACCAGTCAGGGAGACTTCCTGATAGGATGCTCCAAGAACACAGCTCTGCTGTGGTATTCCTGCCAAAGACACAGGACCTGAATCTATCTATGAGGAAACATCATACACATCGGTGAAGAAACAGAATAATCCTGAAATGGATCCCCATATACATATATAAGGGAAGCAGATATTTCACTAGGTGAGGAAAATTTCTTCAATAAATTTTTCATACAAATCATAGAGGCCAGAAAGAGGTGGCACATTTTTTAAGCACTGATAGGAAAATCTTTCAATCCCAAATCCTATATCAAACAAGAATATTCTTCAATAAGGAAGCAGAGCTACACAGTTAATCATTAGGGAAATGCAAACCAAAATCACAATGAATAACCACTTTACACCTACAAAAATGGCTATAATAAAAATAAATTTGCCATGTGTGGTGGTGCATATCTACAATTCCATGATGCTGAGACAGGAGGATCACAAGTTCAAGGCCAGCCTCGTCAACATAGCAAGATCTATCTCAAACAAAACAGAAAACAAGTGATGGCAAAGATGTAGAAATTCGAAATTTTGTGCATTGTGCCTGAGAATATAAAAAGCTGCTGTGGTGGAGCTGGAGTGGTGGCTCAGCTGCTATGGCACTTGTCTGGGATGTGCAAGGACATAGGTTCGAACCCCAGAAGCACGTACACAACCAAGTTTTCAGAGCAAAGAAAGCCATGTGAAAAACTATATAAAACTGATTCTCTCACTGTCCCTCTCTCTTTACAAAAAAAAAAAAAAAGGCTGTTGTGGAAAACAATATGGCATTTACTAAAAAAAATATGTAACCACCATATAATGCAGCCTTATTTCATAAGAATTTTCACAAATTTTCCATGCAAAGGACATCTTAAAATGATGGGCATAGGGGCTTGAGTGGTAGCTCAGTGTTCAGGACACTTGCCTTGCATGTGCAAGTACGTGAGTTTGAACTCCAGCACCGCATACACAATGAAGTCTTAGAGCAACGAAAGTCACTTGAAAAACGAAATAAAATTCTTTTTTCTCTCCCCCCCACCCCGTCCCTCTCTTTTAAAAAACGATGGCCATAATATGGAGGGATGCCCAATGATTACTATAGAAATACTTTTACAACCTGTTTACATAACCTATAGTGGGAATTCTCTCAGAGAGGAAAATATCCTTGGTCACTTCTGAGCTCACAGTTGGTCCATTCATACATCATGCTTTCTAGTTCTTTATATCAAAGATATATAAAACATGAATGTATGTACTATTTGTAAAAACAAAATGGACAAGGACAGGGTAGAAGGGTGGATGGACATGATCACTGCACAATGTATACATGTATGGAAACAGCAAATCCCACTAATGACAGTGAATGGTAGAATAGAAATACAATGGACATGATACAATATTCTACTATAAACAGAACGTGGCTACTTCATGATATAATCAGGACATAAGGAGGCAGGGTGGCATATGCAAGGGTGCCACAAATACTTTTATATTTCTATGGCAGTCGATGAAATGTCTGGGAAAGCTGAAACAAGGATGAGTAGACTGTCCAAGAATGAGACTCAATATCCCTGAGACATTTGGTGGACTGGATAGAACATTCAGACCGTCCTCTTCATTCACTACTCACCTAGGAAACCAAGGTAGGCTAACCAGCACAATTCTTTTGATAGTCACCATTGTTAGCATATAAAAAGTATTTTTTTTAAGAAAGAGGGACACTGAGAGGGAGAGATAGATCGAAGAAATTTTTTAATTTTAATTTTTCCTGTGACTTTTGTAGTTCCAACACTTTGTTGCATACATGGTGCTGGGGTTCGAACTTGCACATGCCAGGCAAGTGCAGTAACTGCCGAGCCACTACTCTAGCACATAAAAAGTATTTTTAATCTACAAATAAATTTACTTCAAATGAGATAATCCCTCATCTTCAAGGATCTGAACAGAACTTCTATAACCTTTAGTATTTGCTCCAGTTATCTTACTTTGTTTATTCTGAATACTCTAAAAACCAACCAAACAGGCCAGGCATGGTGGTGCATACCTGTAATCCCAGCAGCTGAGGAGGCTGAGGCAGGAGGATTGTAAGCTCAAAACCAGGCTCAGGGGCTGGAGCGGTGGCTCAGCGGTTTCGGAGCTTGCCTTGTAAGCTTGAGGACCCGGGTTCAAACCCCAGCACCACGTACACAACTGAGTGTTGGAGCAACTAAGGCCATGTGAAAAACTAAATAAAGTTGTTTCTCTCTTTCTCCCTCTCTCTCACTGTCCCTCTTTCTTTAAAAAAAAAAAAAGATATTAAAAAAAAAAACAACCAGGCTCAGCAACTCAGTGAAGTCCTAAGCAATTTAGCAAGCTCCTGTATCAAAATAAGAAGGTAAAAGAGCTGGGATGTGGCTCAGTGGTTAAGCTCCCTTGGGTTCAATCCCTGATACCAAAAACAAAAACAAAACCAAAACAAAAGGCAAAGAAACTTGGCATAAATGCAATTATTCAAGGCTAAATTTCATGAAGTTCTGTTCAGACAAGGCATTAAGTATTTTAATATTATGACATTTTGAAATCTAAATTTTTTTATATCCTTTCCCTTACCATCCAATTGTTTTTCTGCTTTGAAAGTATCTGCACATTGGGATTGACAAGTATGTTTGTATGTACAATCAACTGGCAATTGCAGAGGGCCTGTTTAATATTTTCAGTGTCAGATGATTGAACCATGAATTGTTTTCCTGGCTACTCACAGTGTTCAATTTTTTTTTTTTTTTAAAGAGAGAGGGACAGTGAGAGAGAGAAAAACAACCTTATTCAGCCCTTCACATGGCTTTAGTTGCTCCAACACTCAGCTGTGTACGTGGTGCTGGGGGTCGAACCCGGGTCCTTGTGCTTGCCAGGCAAGCGCCGAAACCACTGAGCCACCGCTCCAGCCCACAGTGTTCAATTTTTAAAAAGGCTTTTGAACATTTCTGAATTTTATTAGATTTCATACAGTATATGTTGGTTATAAGTAATTCTTCTGGGGCTGGAGCAGTGGCTCGCTCAGCAGTATTGTGCATGTGTGGGGATCCAGGTTTGAACCCCAGCACCACATATACAACTAAATGTCAGAGCAATAAAAAACAGATGAAAAACTAAATAAAGCTGATTCTGTATAAATAAATAAATAAAATAATTGTTCCCAGGAAGGACCTAATATGGTTTAACTTGCTGTTGAGCTTAATATGCTCATGGATAAGATGCTATAAAAGTTACTATCTGGGGCTGGAGTGGTGGCTCGGTGGTTACAGTGCTTGCCTGGCATGCACAAGGATGCAGGTATAAACCCCAGCACCATCTACACAACAAAGCATCAGAGCAATGAAAGCCACATGAATAACTAAATAAAACTGATTCTTTCTCTTACTGTCCCTCTCTTTAAAAAAAAGTTACTGTGTTAGCAGATTTCTAAACTCAAACAAACAAAAACATCTCTAGGGATATTTTTTGGGATTTCCAGAGACCCACATTTCCTTTGAGATAGGTTAAGGTATTAAAAAGGCTTATTTTATATTAAAAATATTTTTCTTGGAGCTGGAGTGATGGCTCAGGGGTTATGATCCTTGCCTAGCATGGACGAGGACATGGGTTCAAACTCTAGTACCACGTACAACAATGAAGTGTTGGAGCAATAAAAACTAAATAAAATTGATTCTCTCACTGTCCTTTTCTTAATTTTCTGTAATTACTATACTCAAATTTCACTCACCTATTTCTCTTCTCAACATTCCTTTCTCTTGTGTGCTTTTTAATTTTTTTTTTTTTTTTTTTTTTTGGTACCGGGGACTGAACCCAGGGACGCTTAAGCACAAGTCACATCCCCACATCATGTGTATAAATATAAATTCTTTTTCTTTTCTTTTTTTATAAAGAGGGAGAGAGGCACAGAAATAATCAATTTTATTTTTTTAATCTGGCCTTTGTTTCTCCAATACTCTGTAGTGTTTAAATTTTATGACCCTTTCAAGTCCAATTTTTTTTAAAGAAGTGTTCTACTCCAGAGACCTTGTTATTTTATTTTTTAAATAATTTATTTAGAGAGAGAAGGACAGTGAGAATCAATTTTATTTAGTTTTTCATGTGACTTTCATTGCTTGAACACTTTGTTGTGTACATGGTGCTGAGGTTCGAACCCGATCCTTGCATGTAGCAGGCAAGTGCCCCAACTGCTGAGCCACCACTCCAGCCACTCAATTCTAAATTTTTTTCTTTTTTAACCTTGTCTTTTCCCTCATCATCCAATTCGTTTTTTGGCTTTCAAAGTATCTGCACATTCAGGACAAGCATGTTTATATGTACTATCAATTGGCAATTGCTGTCCCTTTCTAGAGGCCACAAAGTCTGCTTAATATTTATTATGTGGTGCTGGGTTTGAACCTGGGTCCTTGTGCATGCCAGGCAAGCACTCCAACCACTGAGCCACTGCTCCAGCCTCTCTTTTTGTATTTTCAGACAGGGTCTCGATAAGCTGCTAAGGGCTTTGCTAAATTGCTCAGACTGACTTTGAATTTGTGATCCTTCTGCCTCAGTCTCCTGAGCCACTGGGATTACAGGCTTGTGTTACCATGCTTGGCTTGTGTGAATTCTTTGATGTTAATAAGATATAAGGTGTGGCTACAAGTATCCTTAAAATCATGACATCTACAGAATTTCCCTCTAATTTGAATTGTTTTGTTTTGTGCAAGGGTTAAGTGACAGCTAAAGCCCTTTCTATATTTACTGCATTGATACAGGCAAACAGTCTCTCACATACATTAAATTTTAAGATTACTTTTTAACCAGAATTTTACAGTTTTAATGACTGCTAAAGGCCTTTCTATGTTGACTACATTTATAGTTGTTTCTTTCCAAATGACCCATGTTGAGAAAGGTATGAAATATTTAGCATTATCTATCATAACTGAAAAGACTTGGATATTCTCCTGGACCAAACAATTCCAGTCTTTAGGTACAAAATTAACAGAAATACATGAATATATACCAAAATACACAAACAAGAATATTTATGGCAGTATTTTTATTATAACATAAAGTTATAAAAATACAAATATCCATCAATAGGATAAATAGGAGTATATTCTCAAAATGGAATAATATAGAAAATGAAAATGAATATATTACTGCCACACGGAATGTACAGATCTTTAAAATGTTAAGAAAAATAAAGCAGGACATGAATTCATGATGTCTAAGTAAAAAAATATGTGTGTGTGTGTGTGTGTATATATATATATATATATATATATATACATACATACAAAAAAAGTTTGAAAGCATGCATAAACTAGTCTTTGATGTTATAAGCCAGGGAAGTAACAGCTACTTTCTATTACATAAACTGCAAAGAGGATTAGAATTCATAGACTTTTTTTCATTTTATGGAGATTAGTATTGATACCATTTTGCAATTTGCTTCTGCATGTATATTCTGAAATAAAGCCTTTGAGTCAGAAGGAAGAGTTAAAACCTAAAAGTTAGTGTCAAAACTGATAAATCAATAACAATGATCATACCCATTTTCATATGCTAGTAAAGAGTAAGTAGTTATGTGATGTGGAACTTTAAAAGTAATAACTACTGGGCTGGAGCAGTGGGTCAGCGGTTAGAATGCTTGCCTGGCATGCACGAGGACCCAAGTTCAAACCTCAGCACCACATACACAACAAAGTGTTGGAAAAACAAAGGCCAGATGAAAAAATTAAAATTGATTCTTTCTCTAAAAAACCATGAGTAATAACTATTATTTCATTTGTGACTAAAATTACATTAATGTGTTTAAGCATGCTTTTGTTTTTAAAATTAAAGGTTTACATTAACTTGGAAAGACTTCACAAAGAAACCACTTTATTCATTCCATTTCCATGTTTTCTCCCTTATGTGTTCTCTGATGGACAATGAGGCTTCTCCGATAACTGAAAGACTTACCACACTCATTACAAACATAGGGTTTCTCACCTGTGTGAGTTCTTTGATGTACAATAAGATTTGTCTTCTGGCGGAAGTATTTTCCACATTCATTACATTTATAAGGTTTTTCTCCCGTGTGAGTTCTTTGATGATGAATGAGATATGACTTCCTGCTAAAGGCTTTCCCACACTGAGGACATTCATAGGATTTCTGTCCTGTATGTATTTTCTGATGTACAGTCAGGGTTGCTTTCTGGCGAAAGGACTTCCCACATTCATTACAGATATAGGGCTTCTCCCCCGTATGAATTCTCTGGTGTAGATTGAGATTTGTCTTCTGACTGAAAGATTTCCCACACTCATTGCATTCATAAGGTTTCTCCCCTGTGTGAGTTCTGTGATGATCAATGAGGTATGATTTCATTCTGAAGGCCTTCCCACAGTGAGGACATTCATAAGATTTCTCCCCTGTATGTGTTCTTTGATGTGCTACAAGGGTTGTCTTCTGGCGGAAAGACTTTCCACATTCATTACAAATGTAGGGCTTCTCCTCATTGTGAGTTTTCTCATGAAGAGCAAGGGTTGTCTTCTGGGAGAAGGATTTACCACATTCATTACAAATATAGGGCTTCTCCCCTGTATGAGTTCTCTGATGTACAGTAAGGTTTGCTTTCTGGTGAAAGGACTTCCCACATTCTTTACAAATATAAGGTTTCTCCCCTGTATGAATTCTCTGATGTAGTGAGAGTGTTACCTTCTGCCGGAAGGACTTCCCACAGTCGTTACATTTGTATGGTTTCTCTCCTGTGTGAGTTCTCTGGTGACGAATGAGGTGTGATTTCAATCTGAAGGCATTCCTACATTGCGGACATTCATATGATTTCTCCCCTGTATGTGTTCTTTGATGATCAGTGAGCGCTGTCTTTAAGCGGAAGGACTTACCACACTCATTACAAACAAAGGGTTTCTCTCCTGTGTGAGTTCTCTGGTGATCAATGAGATAGGACTTCCTTCTGAATGCATTCCCACATTGATGACATTGATAGGGTTTTTCCTCTGTGTGAATTCCCTGATGTAGAATCAAAACTGACTTCCTGCAGAAGGATTTCCCACACTCAGTGCATGTATGTTTTCTTTCAATATTGGTTGCTCTTCTCTTTCTATTATATACAGGTGAGTTTTCCCCTCTGTATACTCTATTATGTGTGATTAAGCCTCCCTTTTTAAGGAATGTTTTCTCACACTCATATCCAAATGACTGTGCCGGAGTTATCATCTTCTGATATTGTATAAACACATCATGACTGAAGGTCCTGCCACTTTGATTATGGGATTTGACTTCAGGAGGAGCTGTGTCTTGCTTAGTGTTAAGGAGTGCTTTCCCATACACACTGTCCTCATTAAGTCTCTTTCTTGCAGGACTTAGATTATTGACAATTAATCCTGAAACATTTTCTAAAATCTTCCCATGAGTGTCAGATTCAGAAGGTACACTTTTTGAATTAACAGGTTTTTTGACTAGATTAAATGTCTTTTCATATATACTATTCTTCTCCTTAATCAGTCTTTTGTGGTTAATGCACACAACTGATCTACAATATTTATCTTGATGTTTCTTGAATTTCATTAAAAAGTCTTCAGTTTTCCAGGTTTCTTCTAAAAAAAATTAATAACAACTTGTGAATCTTGACATATTGTTAGGAAAATGAATTATACTGGGGTCTAGCATATGAGGTATAAAAGACCCAGGACAAATTACTCCCTGACTGAAGAAAACAAGAAACAAACATAGACTCTAAATAAAAACTGCTTCAGTGTGGTAAAGAATGAAAAAAAAAAAAAACTAGCAATGAACACTTAGTATCTTTTACATCCTGCCGAACTTCATAGAGAAAGTAAAACAAACCAAGAATTATTTTTTATTTATTTATTTTTATTTTTATTTTTTAGGGCTGAGGACCGAACTCAGGGCCTTGAGCGTGCTAGGCAAGCGCTCTGCCACTGAGCTAAATCCCTAACCCCACAATCCAAGAATTAAAGAGAATGGTGGAAATAGAGATTGATAGAAAAGTAGACGGCCCAGTGCTTGGAGACCAGGACAAAAAGGTCGCAATTAGAAAAGCTAAGTTTGCCACACCACTAAGGATCAGGAAATCTGATCCTGGTTACAGAATCACCCCTGATTGCAGAATTGTGGATTACGTCTCCCCATTTCATCCTTCCAGACCATCACAGAATATCTGTAAGATTCCATCTGGGAAATTACAAGGAGTTCTTGGAAGGGAAAGAAGATTAGTTGTAATAAAAACAGGGCTGAATGAGTTCTAGAAAATAGGATTCTCTAAGTCATGGACAAAAACCTACTGAGGAAGAGAACTTCAAAAAACCACTTCAGGGGCTGGAGCAGTTACGGTGCTTGTCTTGCATGCGCAAGTCTGCAGGTTCAAACCCAGCACCACGTATACAACAAGGTGTCGGAGCAACTAAATAAAACTGATTCTCTCTTACCCTTTGTCTCTCTCTCTTAAAAAACAAAACAAACAAACAAACAAAAAACTATTCACAGTAACATGTAGAGAGGCAAGATGAGAGGGGCCTCCTAAGGAAATAAGACTGACGGTCCACAGCCAAAGAATCTTGAGCCAGCAATTCAAGAAAGATGGGGGGGTATTCTACAGAAAACCCCTCTTTGGCATCTGTGAGAAATACCAGAAAGAACAAGCAGAAGACTCCTAGAAATTGAGATGGTGGCAGTACCAGCAAAGCACCCCAGCCACCTTGGGAGAAAAGGGCCCAGGCAGACCGACTGTGGAAAGCAAAGAGGCGTTCGAGAACAGAATGGAAGTTAAAGTGAAAATCCCTGAAAAATTAAAACCATAGCTTGTTGAGGAATGGGATTTGGTGACCAGATAGAAGCAGCTGTTTCAGCTCCCAGCCAAAAAGAATGTGGATGCTGTCCTGGAAGAATATGCCAATCGTAAGAAATCACAGGGAAATGTTGGTAACAAAGATTGTGCAGTTAATGAAGTTGTGGGAGGAATAAAAGAGTATTTCAATGTGATGTTGGGCACTCAGCTGCTCTATCAATCTGAAATCCTTTTGGCCCACCCTGATGCACCAATGTCCCAGATTTATGGCGCACCACACCTGCTGAGATTATTTGTAGGAGCTGGAGCAATGTTGGCCTATGCACCCTTTGATGAGAAGAGTCTTGCATTATTGTTGGGCTATTTGCATGATTTCCTGAATACCTGGCAAAGAATTCTGCATCTCTGTTTACTGCCAGTGATTACAAAGTGGCTTCTGCTGAGTACCACTGTAAAGCACTGTGAGAGTCTACACCACTCGCTGTTACGTCTGGTATATGGAAACAGTTTCTGTTCTTAGTCTTTTTCTGTATAATTGATGTTTTTCAAAATTGTTAATGTGGGCTGGAGTGGTGGCTCAGCCGTTACGGCACTTGCCTGGCATGCACAAGTACACAGGTTCAAACCCCAGCACCCACGTACACAACTAAGTGTCAGAGCAACAAAAGCCATGTGAAAAACTCAATAAAAATTGATTCTCTCTCTCTCTCTCTCTCTCACTGTCCTTCTCTCTTTAAAAAATAAATAAATAAATAAAATTGTTAATGTATAACAGGGCTTATGTTTCAGTTTTCTGTTTTAAACAAAGAATAAATGGAGTACAAGCTCCTCTCCTCATTTCAAAGTGGCTACCAGTGTATGGTATAATTAGACAACAAACATTTAGTGGAACATTTTATTGCCTAGTTGATAACATTGCTTGAATGTTGGTAGTTCCATCCCTTTGACGCTACACAATTTTCTAATATGTGTTAAATGCTACGTGACAAAAATGCCCTGATTCTTTGACACTAGAGTGTCAAAGGTTCAACTTAATGCATTTGTTTTTTTGTTTTGTTTTTTCAGGGCTGAGGACCAAACCCTGGGCCTTGCATGTGCTAGGCAAGCGCTCTGCCACTCAACTAAATCCCCAACCCCTGTTTTTTTTTTTTTTTTAAATGGTGCTTGAAGTAAAACAGCCCATCCTCTGCAAATCCATCTATGTTGTTCCTTAGGGGTCCTATCGTTGTTCAAATTGGTGAAGGATGGTGGCTTTTTCGTCGTTTTTGTATTTGAGTCTAATGTACATTCTAACATATAACATGATAGAGGCAAATCATTATTGTATAGCCACAGTTTTTAAGAGAAGTTGATATTTTAGGAATTATATTTCAGATCTCAAATAAAATTTGTTTCTAAATTAAAAAAAAAGTAGATTTACAGACAATGAAGTAAATCTATACAGAGCATTACATGTTAAGTAAGATGGATCAAAAGATATTGGTAGAGGGGTTGGGATTTAGCTCAGTGGCAGAGCGATTGCCTAGCATGTGCAAGGCCCTGAGTTCGGTCCTCTGCCCTGAAAAAAAAAAAAAGATATTGGTAGAAATGTTTTCTCAGGGAAAATATTAAAAGGACTATTTTTGCAGGACACAAATCAACTACACTTTTTTTAAAAGAGGGACAATGAGAGAATCAATCTTTTTTTTTTTTTTTAAGAGAGAAGGACAGTGAGAGAGAGACAGAGAATCAAATTTTATTGAGTTTTTCACATGGCTTTCGTTGCTCTGACACTTAGTTGTGTACATGGGTGCTGGGGTTTGAACCTGTGTACATGCGCATGCCGGGCAAGCGACACAACCACCAAGCCACTGCTCCAATCCCTAGAGAATCAATTTTATTTAGATTTTCATATGGTTTTTCATTGCTCTGACACTTTATTGTATATGTGGTGCTGGGTTTGGAACTTACATTCTCACACATGCCAGGCAAGCGCTGTAACTGCTGAGCCACCACTCTAGCCCCTCACCTACACTTTTGTACAGGCAATTAATAAAGTAACTACTGAATACCTAACATAATATATACTAGAGTAGATTAAAACAGAAGGTCTTCTATTAGGGAATAAAGAATTCTTACACATAAGTCTTACATGATAAGACTTCCAATTATATGATTATATTCCAGAATTGTGTATATTATGAGTAGGTAGCACAGGAATTCAGAAAAGAGGAAGGTAGATATGATGTGAAATAATTAAGGAATAGTTCATAGAAAAGAGATATAGCATATGGAAGGGAAAACATAACACAATAAAAAGCACTCATGTGATGAGAAATCCTCCATTTATGGAAAAACCTAAGAGCCTAGATCAAGTGGAAACTGATTTTTTAACATCACACTTTGAAGAGATTAGCAAGAATTCTGCAAGAGAGAAAAGTTGAAAAGACTAAATGAAGGCTTTTTGAGGCAGTCCCAGAAATAAATTTCTTTCAACAATTAATGGTGGGGGGCTGGAGCAGTGGCTCAGAGGTTACAGCACTTGCCGGGCATGCACAAGTACGGGAGTTTGATCCCCCGCACCATGTACACAACTAAGCTTTGGAGCAATGAAAGCCACAAGAAAAACTTAATAAAAAACTGATTCTCTTAAAACAAACAAACAAAAAAAACCCCCAACTAATAGTAGGGGCTGGAACGGTGGCTCAGTGATATCATGCTTGGCTGGTATGCGTGAGGACCCAGGTTCAAAACCCAGCACCATGTACGTAACTGAGTGTTGGGGAAACAAAGCCCAGATGAAAAACTAAATAAAACTCATCTTTCCTTCTTTCACTCTCCCTCTCTCTCTCTTAAAAAAACAAAACAAAACAAAGAAACAAGTAATGGTGTATCTTGTTAGGAAAGTAACAATATAAATTGAATGAACTGAGACAAAAATTAAAACAAAGGGAAATTGTACTAAATAGTAATGAAGAGATGAAATACAAATTTTCATTTTGCATGTCATTGAGAAGTAAGAGTATAACAGACTGTTAATATATATTAATATATTTCACAGGCTGATAATTGTGAACAGATCCACAAAAAATGGTGAAAGAGAAGACTTAGGCTGATATCATGGCAGGAATAAAATAACTTAGAAATAATTTGAAAGAATTTAAAGCTAGGCACAGTGGCGCATGCCTGTAATTCCAGAGGCTTGGAAGGATAAGACAGGAGGATCGCAAGTTCAAAGACAGCTTCAGCAACTTAGAGAGGCCCTGTCTCAAAATAAAAAAGGGCTGGGGATGTAGGTTAGTGTTTAAGCACCCTGGGTTTAATCCCCAGCAACAAAAAAACAATTTAAAAGCTAAGAAGTCAATAATTTTCATTTCTGGACATACTATAATAAAAACAGGTGAAAGGACAGACTGTAGAACTTCTGAGGGACTGAAGTAGAGGTGGGAGAAACGTGTTGAGTATGATATCAGAGCCATCTCCAGAAAACAAATAGCTTAAGTTCTGAGGATAGATGGGGTTGTCATGATTTAAAGGCACATTGCTTGAAAACAGATAAGAGAATAAAGACTAAGAGTACAGTGAAGCAGTATATAATGATTCTTTTAAAAATGTATGACTAAGCAGGGCATGATGTCACACGCCTGTAATTCTTAGGAGGCTGAGGCAGGAGGATCAAAAGTTTGAGGCAGGTCTGAGCAACTTACTGAGACCCTGTATAAAAAAATAAAAAGGGTGTCTCAAAATTACAAAATAAAAAATGAAAAACAGGGGGCTGGAGTGGTGGCTTGGCAGTTATGACTCTTGCCTAGCATGTGAGAGGATGTGGGTTTAAACAGCTGCACCACATACGCAATTAAGTGTTGGAGCAACAAAAGCCACATGAAAAATGAAATAAAATTGGTTCTCTCTTTCCCTCTCTCTCTAAAAAAAAAAAAAAAAAAAAAAAAAAAATAGGGACTGGAGAGGTAGCTTAGCAGTAGAGTACTTGCCTGGCATAGGTGAGGACCTAGATGCAATCCTCAGCAATACATACACAATTAAGGGGAGAAAAAACAAAAACCAGATGAAAAAATAAAAATTGACTCTTTATCTAAAATAAATTTGAAAAACTGAAAAACAGACTGGAGATGAGGCTCAGTGGTTAAGCGCCCCTGGGTTCAATCCCTGGTACATAAATAAGTAAAATAAAAAGAAAAAAGAAAGCTTATGGCAGTGGTGGCAAATATCTTTGGTAATACTAAGCAAATTAGAAACGACTGTTTAGAGGGGAATGGAGCGACGGTTCAGCGGTTACAGTGCTTGCCTGCAATGGACAAGGAAGGACCCGAGTTCGAACCCCAGTACCACATACACAATGAAGAGTTGGAACAACGAAAGCCACATGAAACACTAAATAAAACTGATTCTCTCTCTCTCTCTCTCTTAAAAAACAAACAAACAAAAAAAGAAGACTATTTAGAAACAGTGACAGAAGTCTGGTTTTTATTGCTATTAGTTTTTTTTTTTTGAGATGAGTCTTACTATGTTGCCTGGGCAAGCCTCAAATTCCTGGTCTCAACTGACACTCCTGCCTTGGGTTCCCACACAGATGGGGACTACAGCATGCAGCACTGTGCCCAGTTCAGAAATCTGGTTTTCAGTTTTGTAGGCACAAAGGTAATTTTGAAAGATAGGAGCCTTTAAAAAGATACTCCAGTACTATCCAACACTTGATTCCTTTAAAATTTACTTTCCACTTTTCACCTACCTGTAACAATAACTCACCTAAGCAGGCATGACCTGCAAACGATGTCCAGGGCTCTTCTCCTCGTTCTAATTTGAGGATCACATCAGGTTTGGTCATGTCACATCCTGATAAGGGAAAAGAGGTTTATGTGGGCTGGGCTTCGGTACTACTGAAAGATAAGGTGTATGTTCAGTACTGCAAATTAAGATTCTCATTTGTGTAATAATGAACTGAGAATCTTTGCAACAGGCAAGTGAAGACACAAGCACCTTTTCTGTGAACAAAAAATAATTTATCATGTCTTATCCCTAAAATTCAAGATTACACACTTTGAGATGAAATGTGTGCTACTAACAATTTTAAAGCAAGCTTTTCTTACCCACAGAGATAAGGTGGTAATAGTTTTCCAACATCACATCCATGTACAGAGTCTTCTGAGCAGAATCTAGGTGTTGCCACTCCTCCCAACTGAAGTCCACAGTCACATCTTTAAATGACACTGATTCCTATGATGGATTGGAACTGTGATCAGAACAAATTGACTAGATACTGAGGCCCTGTTTCTTTGTAGTCTTTATATGAAAACTTGTCTAGAAAGACTCATTTTTCCTGTTTTGTGATTTGCATTATAGAGAAACAAAACCCTCTTAACTTCTAAATGCATTCCCCAAACAATTACTGTTAAGCCAATTTATGTCCAAAACAGGTATTGGCTTACTGAGGGATCAAACAAAACACTGTTCCTGATCAAGAGAAATTATAGCCTCATACAAAAAAAATATGAGTAGGAACTGAAACGGACCATATTATGTTATATGCATTTATAAGTACATCAAAATGAACTCCACTATTACATATAACTATAATGCATTAATAAAACATTAAAAGTATATACAATACACAGTATATCACAAAGAACAATTACCTCCCTTCAAAATGAATGCTTTATGCACGAAGAAAATGGTTTTAAGATGCATGGTGGGATTTTCAATATCTGGCAATAAAAGGGTAAACTGCTCAGGAGAACACTCTCTCAGATAATAGTTATAAAATCTGGACATAGTAACAAAAAACTAAAGCAAAGTACAAGAAAACAAAACAGGCAGAAATTGGACAGTACATCCTTGAAGGACAACTTTTTTTTTGAGAATGCCTAAGACTCTGTGGCTCTCAAGACAGAAATCCACAAATTACTTCCTCACAATGACAGAGGACAGAATACAGGGCTGACTGATGAGCTGGAATCTTAATTCTGAAAGTGAGAGAACTATAGAAAGGATGAGACTCAATAGCTGAGTGTAAATTCTGTCAAATCCCCTGGTTAATAGTTAAATTATGTATGTGTTAGATCATAGAAAGCTTGGCAAAAAGCATACAGAAAGAAACCAGAAAAGAATCTTGAAAATCAGAAGTGTACTGAGTTATATTTTAAGACTTCAGCTTTGACTGGTGGCATTCCACAACCTGCTCACAGATCAAGCAGAATAAAACGTAAGCATTACTGGATTGAGGTATTAGAGCTTGGGGTAAAAATCCTGGAAGCAAGAGAACTGGGAAAATAAGTTGTGGGCCTTCAGTAAACATTTAAAAAGAAAACAAAAAACTACTGAGGGCTATCTCAGTAGATTACTTGCCAATCTTGCAGAAGGCGGCCTTGGATTTAATTCCCAGTACTGCAAAAAGAAAAACACAAAAACAAAACCAAGCTGGGTGCAGTGGTGCACACATGTAATCCTAGCAGCTCAGAAGGCTCAGAAGGAGGATCACAAGGTCAAAGCCAACTTGGCCAGACCCTGTCTCAAAGTAAAAATAAAAAGGGCTGGCGATGTGGTTCAGTGGCTAAATACCCCTGGGTTCAATCCCCAGTATAAATCAGTCAACCAAATTCATGTGCATGCACACACACAGCATAAACAATTAAAAATAAAAAACTTCCCCAAACCCTACAGCTTCTATCATACTTAAAGTAGTGACTGGATGAAAGACTAAATGGTTTTCACCAATGCAGACACACGGTAAAAATGTCTGTTCTTCTAATTTTTATTTAACACTGTACTGGAAATTCTAGACAACATAGTAAAGCAAGAACAAAATCTAAAAATTATTAGAATAAGAGTGTTTAGAAACGTTGCAGGTCAATATAAAAATCAACTGTATAACATATTAGCAATCATAAACTATAGAAAGTTCAAATAAACATGAATAGCATTGGGTTGGAGTGGCAGCTCACTGGTTGGAGCACTTGCCTGGTATGCAAAAGGACGTACATTCAAATCCTAGCACCTCATACACAACCATCAGAAAAACAAGGGCTAGATAACAAAATAAAGAAAGCTGATTCTCTCTTCCTTCTCTCTCTCTCTGTCACTCTCCTGCTGTCTCTTTAAAAAGAAGTAAAATAGGGGCTGGAATGGTGGCTCAGCAGTTAAAGTACTTGCCTGGCATGTGTGAGGACCTGAGTTCAAACCCCAGCATCACATACAACTAAATGTTGGAGAAATGAGGGCCAGATGGAAAAATACATAAAAATTGATTCTCTCTTTCTCTCTCTCTGTCTCTCACTGTCCCTCTCTCTCTTAAAAAAAAAAAAAAAAAAAGTAAAGGGCTGGAGCAGTAGCTCGGCGGTTATAGCACTTGCCCCGCATGCGCAAGTACTCGGGTTCAAACCTCAGCACCCACGTACACAACTAAGTGTCAGAGCAACGAAAGTCATGTGAAAAAATAAAAAAATGGTTTCTCTCTCTCTCTTTCACAGTCCTTCTCTCTTTAAAAAAAGGAAAATAAAAATAAGAAATATATAAAGATTAATATAAAAACATTTGCAAGATTGATATACTGAAAACAACAATTACTGAGAGAATCTCCCCCCTTTTCCTTCCTTTCTTCCTTTCTTGTAAAAAGGGATAGAATCCAGAGCCTTGTGCATATGTGCAAGGCAAGTGCTCTACCACTGAGCTATATCGTGTTTTACTCAGAGACTTGAAAGATGATCTAAATAAAGGAGATGTGCATCACATTCATGAGTTAGAAAACTATATTATCAGTGAGGAAAATTTGTTCTTGAATTTAAACTATTAAGCATTTTAGTAGTTCCTCTTTCTGATTAAAATGGGCCAGGTGCAGTGGCGGACACCTGTAATCTCAGTCACTCAGGAGGTTGAGACAGAAGGATCCTAAGTTCAAAGTCAGCCTCAGCAACTTAGTGAGGCCGTAAACAACTGTCTCAAAATAAAACAAAAAGGGCTGGGGATTTGGCTTGGTGCCCCTGAGTTTAATCTCAGGTACCAAAAACAACAACAACAACAAAAGATTAAAATGTAAATTTTATGTTTTGTATGTTTTACGATGAAGTTAAATGAAAAGCATAAAACACAAAGATATGCAAGCTAACTCTGGGGTGGGCACATAGCTGGCTAAGACTGAGTGAGGCACCCAAAAAAGATGGGATCAGTGGGGAGGGAGGGAACTATGGAATGAGGAGCAGAATTTGCCATGAAATGGTTTTGCAACAGAAGAGAGACATATAACTCATATTAGCTGTATCAGCAGGAGGACAAACAAAAATGATAAGGTGGGCAGAGAAGGTAATGAGGTAAATCAAATATGTGCATTAAGTGTCTGTGGAGCATGCAGGTGATGTATGTAGACAGAGGTTAGATATATAGTTTCTTTCTTTTTCTTCTTTTTTGTTTTGGTATAAGGGATTGAACCCAGGGTTGTTCTTGACCACTGAGCCACATCCCCAGCACTACTTCTCCTCCTCCTCCTTCTTCTTTTTTTTTTTTTTTAAAGAGAGAGGGACAGTGAGAGAGAGAGAGAGAGAGAAAGAATCAATTTTATTTAGTATTTCATGTGCCTTTCATTACTCTGACATTTTGTTGTGTACGTGGTGCTGGAGTTTGAACCTGCATCCTACCGCATACCAGGCAAGCATCCTAACTCCCCAACCCCCAGTCCCATTTTTAAATTTTTTACTTTGAGACGTGGTCTTGCTACATTGCTAAGGGCCTTGTTAAGTTGCTGAGGCTGGCTTTGAATTTATAATCCTCCTGCTTCAGTCTCCCAAGACCCTGGGATTTACAGGTGTGCACTGGCACACACCCAGCTTGGATACAGAGCTTTGACTCTCAGGACAGAAGTATAAGAACACAAGAGTAATGTTAAAATTATTTGCAGACCTTGGATCAAACCCCACCACCATATACACAACTAAGTGTCAAAAGTAATGAATACCAGAAGAAAAACTAAATAAAATTGATTTTCTCTCACTGTCCCTCTCTCTCTCTCTCTCTCTCTCTCTTTTTTTAAAGAGAGAGGGACAGTGAGAGAAACAGAGAAAGAGAGAAACAACTTTATTTGGTTTTACACATGGCCTTCGTTGCTTCAACGCTTAGTTGTGTATGTGGTGCTGGGGTTTGAACTTGGGTCCTTGCGCTTGCCAGGCAAGCGCTGAAACTGCTAAGCCACTGCTCCAGCCCCCCCCCTTTTAAAAATAAATAAATAAAATTATTTGAGCAATATTAAAATTATAGTAGTACATTATAAATAGGGAACAGGAAATAAAAGAAAATAACACATAATCTGGAGAATATCAGTATTTTAGGAGATCAAGACATAAAGGTAAATTCTCTGAATGAAACAGGAAAGTTTCGTGTCTTTGAAACCAAAAGCAGAATATTTCAAGAGTTACACACCTAGTTTACTACGGTGGTCTATGCATATGCACTTACTTCTGTATTCAAATACAAAATTAGAAGAAATTTTAAAATAGGAATAAATCTACAACATTATCAGTATGCTAGAAATAATGTTATTAGAAGGTCACAGGTTTTTCCTTCTGTGTTGAAGGATCACACAGGAGAAACAGGATTCTCAGTTCTTTGTACAAACTGCCAATCATCTTTATCCTCAAAGCCTCAACCCATGAGTCCTTGCCACTTACTAACAGCACTCTACCAATTTCAACTCCATCTTTACTGAGATCTGACTGTGAAAAAGGTTAATATCCTTCAAAAAATCTACATAAGACATAGGTTCATTCAATAATATATTCTCATTAATTCAAGGAAATGAATTTCTATCCCTGTATATCTTCTGGGAGAAGACTGAGAAAGGAGGAAATGGGGACCTGTTTTCTAAAAGGGAAGACTGGTGGGAAGATTTAGGACAAGAATGGCAAATGCTGAAATATCATCTGAAATAACAACAAAAGTTTCTGAAAGAACCATCATCTCACCTGAGCCATGGTTTTAAGATTTTCAAGAGACCACCTTTTCCTTTGTACTCCTCCTTAGAAAATGGACAATTCCTAAACAGCAAAGCTAAGATAGGAAGAGAAAAAAAAGCCACATGAGACTACACATGCATTACAGCTCTGAATTCTTACAAATCAGTTAAAATTGCTCCCATTTTTTTGGTCCTTGTCCACTTTACTCATCTTACATAAATACAGGGGAGAAAGTGAGCTATGCAAATCCTCACTTTTTTTTTTTAAAGAGAGAGAGAGGAACAATTTTATTTACTTTTTCATCTGGTTTTGTTTTTCTGACACTTAGTTGTGAATGTGATGCTGGAGTTTGAACCCATGTCCTTCCACATGCCAAGCAAGTGCTGTAACTGCAGAGCCACCACTCCAGCCCCCCTCCCACTGTTCTTTTTTAAGAGAGAGGGGAACAGGGAGGGAGAAAGAGAATCAATTTTATTTAGTTTTTCATGTGGCTTTTGTTATTCTAACACTTTGTTGTGTATGTGGTGCTGGGGTTTGAACTCAGGTCCTCGTCCATGCCAGGCAAGCACTGTAACTGCTGAGCCACTGCTTCAGCCCCTACTTTTCATTTTTAAAGGACACTAATTTAGAAATTTTTCTGCCTCAGACTCAGCTGATATCCCAAAGATGGTGAGTGGTACAAAATTCTAAGTCCTATTTTCTAAAGCTGCTGACTATAGTATTAATAGCTGCTACCCTTAATTTAACTTCTACTTCGAGAATCTGGAGAGGCTCAGGGTGAGCAATGTCTCTTTAAGAGATTTAATTATTTTCAGAATTTTGTTTTCCAGGGGAAAAAGAGTGGGTGCTTCTCCCTCATAAAAAATAAGGATCTCTCACATCCTGATAGTACCAGGAGGTGAAGTGGTGAGAGAAATCTTTGCAAAAAAAGTACATGTTTCCAGGATTTAGAAGGGCAAAGTGACTGAAATGGATAATTCTCACCTTAGCACTAGAAGAGAACCCTATGGCTGGAGGCTCCAGGATTGTCCTGGATCCTACGCAAGAGGACTAACTGGACAAAAAAGATCCAGAGCAGGTGGGCCTTTGCATTCCCATAGGAAACACCTAGGCAGTAGCTGAAGAAGGCTGTATCCATGAGAAGGGGAATTATATCTGGAGGTTTTCAGAAGACTTATAAGAAACTATAGTAAGAACAGTCATGTTGGCTTCTTGTGTCTGACTAATTTCTTCCTTCCAGTTCTCAATCCAGTCAAGTTGGAGGCCACTCACCTACAGGGAATAAAGTGGACAATATAGAGGTTGGGGAACTACGAAGAAAAAACACTAAACGTGCACCCTTTCACACGGCTGCAGGCTTCCATCTTTAAAACAAGATTGAAGTTTGATTTATACAGTGAACCATTTAGCTAAATGACTATTAGAAATTGATCTTGTATGTAAAATGTTTGACATATTCTTATTATTTATTAAGAATATCTGAGGGGGGATTGGAGCGGTGGCTTGGTGGTTGCAGCACTTGCCTGGCATGTGTGAGGACTCGAGCTGGAACCCCAGTACCATGTACCCAATGAAGTGTCCCAGCAATGGAAGCCACATGTAAAACTAAATAAAAAATTATTCTCTCCCTCTATCACTATCCCTCTCTCTCTTAAAAAATAAAAATAATATTTGAGGGGCTGGAGTGGTGCCTCTGTGGTTACGGTGCTTGCCTGACATGCACAAAGATGTGTGTTTGAACCCCAGCACCACATACACAATGAAGTACTGGAGCAACAAAAGCCACATGAAAAATTACATGAAATTGACTCTCTCACTGTCCCTCTCTCTCACTTTCTTTTTTTTTTTTTTTTTAAGAGAGAAGGAAGATGAGATAGAGAATCAATTTTATTTAGTTTTTCATGTGGCTTTCATTGCTTGGACAGTTCATTGTGTACATGGTGCTGGCATTCCAACCCGTGTCCTTGTGCGTGCAAGGCTAGTGCTGAAACCGCTGAGCCACCACTCCAGCCCGTCCCTCTCTCTTAAAAAAAAAAAAGTAAGAGGGGCTAGAGCGGTGGTTCAGGGGTCACAGTGTTCGCCTGGCATGCGTGAGGACACAGGTTCAAATTCCAGCACCACGTCAGAGCAATGAAACCATAATGAAAAACTAAATAAAATTGATTCTTTCTCTCACTATCCCTCTCTCTTAAACACAAAACAAAACAAAACTGAAGAAATTCTTGAACTTTCCAGGAACTCATACAGCAGAAGGAAAAACAAATTCACATAGAATTTTGAGAGTGACAGTTATCAGAGAAAGGTTTCTTGTTCTGTTTTGTTAGTTTATTTTTTTAAAGAGAGAGGGACAGCGAGAGAGAGAGAATCAATTCTATATAGTTTTTCATGTGGCTTTTGTGGCTCCGACACTTAGTTGTGCATATGGTGCTGGGGTTCGAACCCACATCTAAATGCAAGTCCTGTTAACTGCTGAGCCACTGCTCCAGCCCCCCGTTTTGTTTTTTTAAAAGTGTGTGTTCCCAATGGTGCACTAGTCATTTCAACATATCATTAGTTAATAGTGGGTTTCCTATCCTAGTATCTGAAAATTATTTTATCTCCTCTTCATTTAAAAACTTTCTTTTTTTTTTAAAGAGAGAGGGACAGTGAGAGAGACAGAGAAAGAGAGAAACAACTTTATTTAGTTTTTCACATGGCTTTAGTTGCTCCAACACTTAGTTGTGTACGTGGTGCTGGGGTTAGAGAAACAACTTTATTTAGTTTTTCACATGGCTTTAGTTGCTCCAACACTTAGTTGTGTACGTGGTGCTGGGGTTTGAACCCGGGTCCTCGTGCTTGCCAGGCAAGCACTGAAACCGCTGAGCCACCGCTCCAGCCCCCATTTAAAAACTTCTACTTATTTTACTTGTCTAATTGCCACAATGTCAAAGTTTACAGGCACATAAAATAGCCAATATCCAGAGAATCCAAACAATGCATAGCTAGTCAGTATCCAGTTTCTTAAGCACTCCATCTCAGTCACACAATGAGCCTCATTCATAATCATCATGGATTGTGTGCACAAAATACTTTAGAAATTGAAACATTTTATCCACCCTCTGTCAGGTGCAATCTTGGAGCCCTAACATACTTCCATACAAAGCAACAAAATTTCGTTTACAATCCCGTTTCCTCTCCAAAGTAGCAGTTTGAAACACAAATTGACTCCCACCTAATTTAAAACTTAGATACGAAGAGACCCTATCACTTTCACAAATAATCTGTTCCTCATACACGTTATAATGCACCCTCCCCGCCACCAACCACAGGATAGGCACGCGCGCGCGCGCGCGCGCGCGCGCGCACACACACACACACACACACGAAACAAAGTGAGCGCCAGTTGTGCGCTAAGCTGGAGCTTCCCAGCGGAGAGGGGGGTGGAGGGAGCTCAGCCCTGCAGAGCTCACACCAGCCATGGGCTTCCAAGTTCTTTCCTTTGCACAGGTTCTCGCTTCCCTCCTGTTTTCTCTTGGGCCCTGGACTCCCCCTTTCCTTGGCCCAAGTCCCCCCTTTCCCTCTTTGCTTTCTCCAGCCAGGGATCCCGTCTCCCTCCCCCGCCCACCAAAGGGTCCCTATCATCACCCTTCCCTTTCCTACCGGGAGGACCCGCTAACCTCACCTTGGGCCACTGGCCAGCAGTCTGCGCCTGCGTACTTCCGCGCGCTCTGTTTCCCAGGGGTCTCTGCAGCGCGTTCTCTGGGCCTTAGGCGGAGGGCGCCTTTTAGACATCCGGGCTTTTTCAATCTTGAACTACATTTCCCACAGACCCCAGGGGCCGCTTCACACTTAGCCGATTCCTCTTCCAAATCTAATAGTTGTCTGGCGCAGAGAGAGAAGCTCTGGGCTTCCTCACCCAGCGCTCCCAGGGTGCGAATGCAGAGCCTGGAGATCATGCCTACGTACGGGTGGGTGTGCATATCCGTAGGGAGGAGGAAAAGTGCAATGAGGAGTTGACAGGTGAGTGGTTGTGCTCGTGTCTATCTGCTCTGATGAGGGACCTTTTGGGTGTGTTTTCAGCTGTACTGTGGGGTGTGACACTGTGGGATTTAAAGCTATCCATCATATGACAGTACTGCTGTGATCTACTGATATTGACTGTGTAGAGTAGTAGAACTTCATTTCCGCAGTTCTAGTTTTAATTTTTGGACTAAGTGGTCTGTAAAAGAAAGATTCCCCTGAGATGATGTGTGTGCCCCTGAAGATGTTTACAGATTGGACAGAGTAATTTTGCAGTGTAAGCCTGTCTTGATGGCGTCTTCATCAGGACACCCCTGCTTCCAGAGCCCAGCCTGGTATTTAACAGAGAGAGGGTATTGGTGAAATGAGCACAAGCCTAGGAACCGGTTTTAGATTTGTTTCTTGGGATCACTATCTCTGAGTTCCCTGACGATTCTTTTTCCTTCAACTTTATAGCCATGTGGACTCCAGCTGCAGATAAATGGCCATCAAAATGGGAACCAGATATTTGAGTGGTAGAATACATGTTGCAAACAAATCTGTTTCTGGAATGAAGCTTTTTTAGGGTTGGAATGTCCCTTAGGCAAAGCTCTATCAACATGAACAGTATGTAGGAACAGGATACTTTCCTCCAAGGATCTCCCTTGTTATAATCTCTGATGTCAAAGTCCATGTTTTAGGTATTCATTTGGTTTTTGTTCCTCCAGCACAGTTGTGTATGTGGTGTTGGGGTTCAAACCCAGGTCTTCGTGCATGCCAGGCAAGCTCTCTACCACCGAGCCACCACTCCAGCGGTAAGGTCCGTGTTTTAGAACAACACCATTCCAGGAGCTCTCTCCCCAGAAAACTGTAAATTTAGAGAAAGTTTCTAGCTCAGGATATCAGTGACCTTGGACTTTGCTTTGGATACTAAGAAGTGTTAGCAGTACCCCCATCTGCCTTTTACTCCCATTTGCATGTATATAGTAGAGAATGCAGGTCAAGAATTTCTTCAAATTTACCTACCTGGGCATCAAGAATGGTCTGGTATCCCATGAGTTTTTACCTTTCTTTTCGCTTTCTCCTCTTCCCCTAAAGGTCTCTAAGCCCTCTGAGGAAAGAAAAACATTACCAAATATATTTGAAAACCAAGGTCAAGGGTCAGTTTTGTTGGATTTTTCTTTTTTGTCCTCTTTGTTTTTCAGAAAAGAGAATATTTAATCTCCTGCTAGTCAATGGTTAGGATACCATGAGGGACGGTCTTGTGATGTGCTCTGATCAATGGAATATGTTCGAAGTGACACTGTGAGACTTCAGAAACAAAAGTCTTAGGAGGTCTTGCAGCTTTTGCACTTGCCCTATTCCTTCCCCAAGTCCCCTCTGTACTGAATGCTAACAACCTCTTGAAAACAAATAATCACTTGGAAAATGAGGTCCATCTGACAGGAACAACTGCCAGATTTCACAGTGAGATCATCTTGGACTATCCAACCTCCAAGCCAGTCCCTGCTATCACATGAGTAAGATCAGCAGAATTATTAAGGCATGCATGCCAAGACCAAATTGCCAGCCCCTAGCTGGCAATGAACTAATTGTTTTAAACTGAAAATTTCAGAAGTGGTTATATAAGGTAACTGAAACAGGTGTGCAACTTTCCAGACTTTTTTCTCTTACCATACTGATAGAATTATACTATTCAATGATTTGTAAATTGATTTTTCTACTGATGTTATATCTTGAAAATATTCCATATCCTCAACTATTTTCTACAATTTCGTACTTGTCTTAGTATTTTATGACATTGAGATCTGGTGATTTATTTATTTAACCAATAGCTTTCCCGAGCAACTTCTTGCTACTTAACTCTCATGTCTTCACTAACTTTACATTTACTTCCAGGACCTTATGGGCATGTGGTGCCTGTCATATTTATTCCCACACTCTGATAGACAAGTGTCTTACCGATAAAGTCTACAGGAGTTGCTACTTGTTCACCAGGTCCAATGAGTATAATGTCATAAATGTAATGGATCAGTGTAATATCTTGTGGAAGAAAGAGGCAATCAAGATCCCCATGAACTCAATAATAACAAATGCCTGGAGAGTCATACTTCTGAGACACCACAGTGCAGATATTTTGCTGGTTCTGCCAACTAAAAGCAAATTGCTTCTGGGTGGTCTTTATTAACATGGATGGAGAAAAAGCATTTGCCAGCCCAAGCTCTGCATAGCAAATACCAGATATGTTAATTTGCTCCATAAAGGTACAGCAGCTGCAATTGGAATCACTACCTGGTTATAATTATGATAAACCATTGTCATTCTTCAAGATCTATTTGCCTTCCAAACAGGCCAACAAGCCAAGTTGAAAGGAGGGATATGGTGGGAATCACTACCCTTGTATTTTTCAAGTCCTGATCAATGGCACTAATCTCTATAATACCTCCAGGAATGAGAGGGAGATATTGCTTTCAGTTTACTATTTTTCAAGGTAGAGGCAGTTTTTTTTAGCCTTTGTCACTGTAACAGCCCTTCTGCCAGAGAATCAATGTGGGATTCTGCCAGTTACCAAGTATATCTATTCCAATTATACATTCTGGCACTGGGGAAATAACCACAAAATGGGTTTGGGGATCCATTGTGCCCACTGAGACAGACCAGATCTTAAACTTCCCTGCTCCGATCACAGTGATGTTTTGGGTTTCCTGGAATTAGAGCCAATTCTGAGCTTGTGTCCAGTAATCCCTGAAAGGTCTTATTATTAAAGGAGATTGACTTTCTGGTATGTGTATGTAGTGCTGGGGATTGAATGCAGGTCCTACCACTTAGCTACATCCCCAGCCCTTAGTTTCTGTTTTTCCAACCCTTAGTTTCTGTTTTTATGATTCAAGTTTTGCTTTTTGTTCATTTGACCTAGAATTTTTGCACTTGTGCAAATCAAGTAAGAATTCAGTATATTTCCCATATACTCAATTTTCACCAAAGAGCCCCAACCATACTCTTAGTTACTCTGTAAAAGAGATTTTCTTTGAAATCTTTCACAGTCTGTTTGCATTCTTCACCACAATAAATTATTGTATAAAATGTTTTAAACTTAAATTTTATTTTTAAAAATTTCCCTCAAAATTTTAAAGTAAAACTAATGTTTTGGGAAGCTTACTTTTTTTTCTAAATTTTTTTTTTGGTGGAAGTACTGGAGGTTGAATCTAGGGCGTTACATAGCTAGGCAAGTGATCTACCACTCAGTTATATCCCCAGCTCCATATAGTCTTTTAGAGGTAAGGAAAGTGAGGCCTGTTGAAGATACAAACTCATCCTGAATTTCAATCTCAAAACGCTCATTGCAGTCTCTTAGTTATTAAATTCAGATAACCTCACACACTATCTTTCATCCAGACTAACTCATAGAAAGTAGCATTTGAACACACACACTGTTAACACCAAATTTCACACGATCTCCCAATCATTATCAGTAAAAGCACACACATTAACCTTAAAGACACAACAGTATAATCAGCCACCCTATCACTGTCATACGATTCATCTAGAGACTTTCATATATTCACAAACCACTTTCACATACCTCATAGCGTTCACTTGACGGTCTCAAGTACAAATCATCTCACAATATATGACCCAGAATCAGAGAGAGACGCACAGTCACTTGTTCTTGAACAGAAGCAACATTTCCTTAGGAGCAGACGTAGTGATGGGGCTACTGGTTTCAGAAAGGTTGTCTTTCCCATGGATTTCACCCTTCTGCCTTTTTCAGTTCCTAACACACAAAAAGCACCTCACACTGCTTCCACACGCAAAGCTCAAGTTCAGGACGAGTTCGCCCTGCCCCAGAGATGTGTGATTGATCCAAATGAGTTCCTCCAGGTCCCGGTGAGCTCAGTTTCCCAGGGTCGGAACTCACCCGGCGGACACGCGCCGTAGATCCGTCAGTGTGAGCGCAGCCTCACAGCGTGTTACAGAGTCACTGTGCCGGTGGCACGCTCCCCACGAAGATGCTTTCGAGCGGCTTCTCACACTAAGCCACATCACGCTGTAAAACGTCACGACCACCGTGTGTGTGGCGAGCCCACCGCACGAACCCGGCAGGCAGACAGCAGAGTCAGTCTCAAATCATCTCGAACCCATTCCATGTACAAATCTCACGTACGACATCCTCCGAGCCAGGGTCCCATCCACCCTCTCCCTCTCCCTCCCAACAAAACACATCCCCTCACCAGAACCTCAGAAACGCACGCTGTGTCCCTGCGCACCAGTCAACAATCCTTGTAAGCCAACGCGCAAGTCCGCTTTGACGGGTACAGTTAGCCGCTGTGCCAGTTCCTAAATCCGTCCTCAGAGGACGCGGAACCGCGGAAGACCGGAACCCCGGAACCCGGACGCCAATCGCCGGCGTCTGTGGCGTCACGCCGGCCTAAGTGGAACTGCGCAGGCGCAGCCCGAAGTCCGCCGGAAGACTCGCCAAGCCGGCCACGGGATCTTCCCCGCGGACTACGTTTCCCAGAGCGCACCGCGGCCCAAATGTACTTCCGTTAGGAAAGGTGCGGAGGCCGTGGGCGGATGAGGAGGCTGCGGACTGGTCCAGAAGGCAGCGGCGCGCGCTAGGCTTCTCCTGGAATCCGAATTGGAACTTGGGCCAGAGCTTCCCCTGAAGGTGCCGAAGGTGAGGAAGCCGGGATCCTCAGGATCCTGGAAGAGAGGCCTCAGTAGGTTTAGTGTCCTGTGTTTAGAGCTCATGGTCAGTCTAGGGTCTGGGCAGTGTGTGTGTGTGTGTGGGGGGTCGTAAAACCGAGTACGTGGTTGTGCTTTTGTGACAGTGCGATTATTTGTGACCTTTTGTGTGAATGGAGTTTGTGTGACTGTGACCATGATTGTGGGGGGCTATTTGCGTAAGTCCCATTTACTTACCTGAAAGAAAAGTACGTTTACATAAACTTAAAACTAAGGCTCGCAGTCACGCAGTTAGGAATATGTTCAAGTAGTCATCACACAGCACAAAGCCTAAATCACGTTGTCCATCCCGCCTTTATTATCATACAACCTCCGAAAAAGCTGCGTGTGTGATATGCTTATGTACTTATTTTTATTCAAAGGTTAGACTGCAGTACACTATAAGAGAGAGAGAGAGTCAATTTTATTTAGATTTTCATTTGACTTTCGTTCCTCCAAGACTTTGTTGCGTACAGGGTGCACGGGTTTGAACTCGCGCATGCCAGGCAAGCACCTTAACCGTGGAGCCATCGCTCTAGCTCCAGTGATGAGAGGGGAGGGGTTTTGAGATGAGGCTGGATTCTCTGCTCTTGATGGCAAAGGGAGTCTGGGCCGCTACAGATTCCAGCAGCCAAAATAGCCCGCTTCTAGTGTTTGCAGCCATTCCCAGTTAAAACTGGCAATTTGGGCTGGCGGCAGGTGTCTGAAGCCGAAATAGTGTTAGGAGCTCTCCAGCTAAAAGCTGGGTGTTGCAACTCTTGGTGTGATGGAAATTCACCCCGGGAATTTGTCGCCAATCTTCTGGGTTCTTGTCTCACGAATTTGAACTAAGTTTCAATGCCTGCTTTGCATAGATTTCAACCAGTGATGTAGATGCATTTTTCAATGCCTGCTTTGCATGAATGTTAATTATGCTCATACCCCAAATCAAAATAACCCCTGGCCTAACCTCTATTGGACGGTGTCCTGCTTCCAGGTACCCCTCTGCCTTGTGCAGTCTCTGCTCTTCTTCCTAAATAAATCCTACTCCTTTTACTCCTCCTTCTGTGGTTGTCCATGGATTTTATTCTTCAAATTCATGAGACAAGAACCCAGAAAATTGGCACCGAATTCCCGGGATGAATTTCCACCACACCAAGAGCTGCAACACCCAGCTTTTAGCTGGAGAGTTGCTAACACTTTCGGCTGCAGACACGTGCAGTCAGCCCAAATTGCCAGTTTTGGCTGGGAATGGCTGCAAACACTAGAAGTGAGCTCTTTTGGCTGCTGAATCTGTAGTGGCCCAGACTCCATTTGCCAGCGGGAGCAGAGAATCCTGCCTCTGTAAAGGGAGCCGAAAGGTGGCCATGACAGGCTGCATTTAGGGCAAGAAAGATTTCAGGCCTAGGGTTCTATTTCCTGGAGCTCAGATAGCTGATTCCAGGAAGGCCACTAGAACAAAGAGCTTACCACAAGTCAAGATTAGGACTGGCCTTTGGCAAAAAACTGATCGGGAGCTGACAAGCCAATGCCTAACATTCCAAACCATCTGTGTCAATAAATTAAGACCTGGGTACCCTAAGCCAATGAAAACATGCCAAACCATGTATGTTGAAAGATCAGCCAATTGTGTACTTTGCTTTGTTCAAATTTCCCACTCTCCTGTGGGGCTCATAAAAATGCCGCTGAATCGAGACTCAGGGCTCTCAGCCAGTACCTGCTGCATCAGTGAACGCTGTGAGCCCAAGCTCGAGCTTGTAATAAAGGCCCTCTTGCTTTTTGCTCCCTGGTGGTCTGTGGGGGATTTGTAAACTGGGCACAACACCTAATCTCAAAAAACCCCACATCAGCAGGACAGGAGAGAGAGAGAGAGAGAAAATCAGTTTTATTTAGTTTTTCATGTGACCTTCGCCGCTCCAAAACTTGTGCATGTGGTGCTGGGTTGTGCGTGCCAGGCAAGTGCCATAACCGCCAAGTCACCACAGCCCGCTCTCTCTCTCTCGCTCTCTTTTTTTTTTTTTTAAAGAGAGAAGGACAGTGTGGGAGAGAGACAGAATCAATTTTTCTTGAGTTTTTCACATGGCTTTCTTTGCTCTGACAGTTGTATAAGTGAGTGCTGGGATTTGAACCTGTGTACTTGCACATGCCCGGCAAGTGTCGTAACCGCCCAGCCACCTCTTTTTTCCTCTTAATACAGTGAGAATGTGCTAGTTCAGTGCAGAGTTCTGAGCATCTGGCTCAAGTCCATTTCATTTTAGTGTTAGGACACTAACTTGGTCTCACTAAGTTCTTTTGCTGAAGAGACTGGATTGTTTTTCTTGAGTCCATTCTGCAATAGTTGGATTCCCTCATGGTTTTGAGTAAAGCAGGGATTTCTCCAATTTTCCTTAAACCATTTATGGATAAGTTTATGGGGCCTTTGAGTAGGATGCTTGAAGGGGCAATAAAATTAGCATTTTGGGAGCTCAAAGGCAATCATCTCCTGTCTTTTTTATCCTCCTTTCATTCAGCAACACATTCTTTGGACTGAATTTGTTCTACAAGTAGAACCAAGAAAAGAATTAATCCATACATTGAATTCTAAAATAAACTAGGGCCAGTGTAATTTTAGGTTTTTTAGTTCCTAACTGAAGTAATTTTCTTCTCATAAGAGACATGAATATTTTCATTTTTTATCCTGATATACTTAGAATTATATATAGTAATCTACTAGTGAGTAGGTGACAGTACCAGAACTTTAGGGCCTGCCTTTTTTTTTTTTTTTCTCCTTTCCTCTCCAACCAGTGTTTATATATACTCACTGAATAAATCAGTCCTCACCTCTTATATGTTCAGTCTTCTAGGAACAAGGGAACAAGGAGAGAATAGAAGTTTTTTTTTGTTTTTTAAACCAGGGATTGAACCCGCAGGAGCCTTACCACTGAGCTACAGCCCCAGCCTGTTTTTTAATTTTTTATTTTGAGACAGGGTCCTGCTAAGTTGCTTAGGGCCTCGCTAACTTACTGAGACTGACTTTGAATTTGTGATCCTCCTGTGTCAATATCCCAAGCTGCTGGTATTACTGATGTACATCAATTTGCCTGGCTAGAGGTAGAATTCTTCTGAGGAAAATTGTTGAGAGTGATTATAAAGTTGAGTGATTAGTTGAGTGTGGAATTATATTTTTGTTTTTGTTTTTTGGTACTGTGGAATGAACTCATCGGTGTTTCAGCCACATCTCCAGCCCTTTTTACTGATTTATTTTTGAGACAGGGTCTCTCTAAGTTGCTTGGGGCCTAGCTCAGTTGCTGGGGCTGGTTTTGAACATGTGATCCCCCTGCCTCAGCCTCTCAAGCTGCTGGGATTACAGGCATGCACCACTGTGCTCTGCTAAGCATGGAACTTTAAACTTTTTTAAGAAATAGAACTATGAATAGGGTATGTGACAGTGGGAAGATGATTGAAGAACACTTGATATTTTGGAGATATTGTGGTTATTGATAGCAGTAGAGTCTAGAGTAGTAACGTGAGGAGTGAGTAACAAGATCATAGAAGTAGAAGAAATTTGGGATGTGGGAGGCCATTGTGTTAGAAGGACTCAGTATGTGACCATTTGAAATCACAGAAAATTAAGATTAGTAGTATTGGTGATAGTGACTTTGAGCTAGGAGCTAAAATTCCTGAGGTGGGTGCAAGATGTGGTGGTACAAGCCTTTAGTCTCAGCTACTCAGAAGGCTGAAAAAGGAGGATAGCTTGAGCCCATCACTTTAAAACCAACCTGGGTAACAAAGCGAGACCATGTCTCAAAAACAAGAAAAAAAATAAATTAAAAAGAAATTTCCTGGAGCTGGAGCAGCGGCTCGGCGGTTACAGTGCTTGCCTGGCATGTGCAAGGATGTGGGTTCAAACCCCAGCACCATGTACACAACAAAGTGTCAGAGTGATGAAAGTCACATGAAAAACTAAATGAAATTTATTCTTTCTTCCTCTCTCAGTGCCCCTCTCTGTTAAAAAATAAAATAAAATTCCTGGGGCAGGAGTGGTGTCTCAGCAGTTACAGTGCTTGTCTGGCATGCATGGGTACATGGGTTTGATTCCCAACACCACAAGCACAGTGAAGTGTCAGAACAATGAAAGCCACATGAAAAACTAAAGAAGGTTGATTCTCTTTTTTTCTCTCTTACCTTCCCTCTCTCTCTTTTTTAAAAAAAAGCATTTAAAAATAAGTAAATGAAATAAAATTCCTAAGGGGCAGAAGCCTGAATGTCCACAAATCATGATAACAGGAAAAGATAATACATGGTATAATCTGATGAAATGATGACATTGGATTTTAGAGAAGGAACAGTACTTGTCTGATACCAGCAATGAGGAACACATTAGTCAACATTTAGTGCAGTGGTGAGAAGTGGTATAGGACAATGATATAAAGATTGTAGGAGGGGAAAAACACCACCACTTGAGATGTCCTCAGTGGAAGGAAGCAGTGTCCTCCAGGGAAGAGCAATTAATTAGGTCACTCTACTGGGAAATCTGTGCTCTGTTAAATTTTGGGTTTTCCAATTAGATATTGTAGGAATTAGTGTTCTTTGAGCTCTGTGAACAGAAAGACTTATTGCTTTGTGAGGCTTTAGGATTAGATGGAGATATGATTGATGCTTATGAATGAACATCTTGCCAAAAAATAGGTGAACACTATAAACTCCAGTTTTAGATTGAACAGGATATGTTAGAATGAGGTTATATTTATGTGACTCTGGATTATTCTATAACAATATTCTCTAATTTAGGAATAGAATATAGAATACAGGGAGATATGGTAGTTGACAACAGTTAAGATCTCTCTGGTATAGTTGCAGAATGAATAGGTGCAATTGGTGTGGTGGCACACTGCTGTTTACCAGTAACTCAAGAAGCTTTGCTAGGAGAATTGCAAGTTCAAGGCCAGCCAGGGCAACTTAGATGTCTCAAAAGAAAAGAAAAGAAAAGAAAAGAAAAGAAAAAACAGTCTAGGGATGTAGCTCAGGGGTAAAGCACTAAGTTCCATCCCCAGTATCAACCAACCAACAAACATCTGAAATATGTGCCTTTAAGTCTTTAGAGCTGGGCATGGCAGACACCTATAATCCCAGCGACTGAGGAGGCTAAGGCAGGAGGATCACAAGTTCGTGGTCAGCCTCAGCAGCTTAGTAAGGTCCTAAGCAACTTAGAAAGACAACTGTCTCAAAAAATAAGGGATAGGGATATGGCTCAGTGGTTAAGCATCCCTGGGATCAATACCTGGTACCAAAATCAAAACAACAACAACAAAATAAGGCTGGGGATGTAGCTCAGTGGTATAGCTCCCCTGGGTTCAAGCCCCGGTACTGAAAAAAAATGACTTTAATGACTTTGCTCACCCAGAGATTCAAGTTTAAAAGAATGATGAAATTTCTTAATTAGAAAATAAAATGTTATGCCATCAATTAAAAAAAGTCAGTTACTATTGCTTTAATAAAAATTAGCCTAAAATTTAGTGTATTAAAAACAGCAGTCGGGCTAGAGAGATGGTTAAGTGGTTGGAGCACTTGTCTGGAATACATGAGAACCTGGGTTCAAATCCCAGCATCACATACACAACTAAGTGTCAGGGAAACAAAGGCAAGATGAAAAAAATAAATAAAATTGATTCTCTTTTTCTGTCTCCCTCTTTCTCTTTTTAAAAGTCAAAACAGGGGGCCCGAGTGGAGCTCAGCCATTACGGTGCTTGCCTGGTGTGCGTAAGTACGCAAATTCAAACCTCAGTACCACTTATACAGTGAAGTCTCCAAGCAATGAAAGCCACATGAAAAACTAAATAAAACTGATTCTCTCTCTCTCTCTCTCTCTCTCACTGTCCTCTTTTAAGACAAAACAAAAACAAAAAACACGGATGTCATAGTTTGGCTGAGACATTTGCAGTCTGGACAGGGTTTGGTAGGGATGGCTTATCTCTGTTCTTGTGGAATCATCTAAGAAGGCTCAGTTGAGAGCTGAATGACCCACTTTCAACATGGCTTCTTTACATGGCTTGTAAGCTCTTGCTGACTACTGCTTTGGAGACTTTAATTCCTTTCTCTGTGTGCTATTTCATGGACTGCTTAGGCTTCCTAGAAACATGGTAGCTGCACTTCAAGAACAAGCATCCTGGGCTAGAGCAGTGGCTCAGTGGTTACGGCGCTTGCTTTTGCATGCGTGACAAACCCCAGCACCACGTAAACAGTGAAGTCTTGGTGTAATGAAAGCCATGTGAAAAACTAAATAAAATTGATTCTCTCTTTCTTTCTCCCTCTCATTGTCCCTCTCTCTTAAAAAAAAAAAAAAATAGAAGCACAGATCCCCACATCATTTGGGAGGGAACTAGTCCGGGTTACATTGAAGAAAAGAGTGTACACGATGAGAGATACTACTATGTACATCTTTGGGAACTATAACCTGTACCAAATGTTGATTAAAGCAATTTTTATGAAAAATAAGTGTCTATGACATAATAGTCGTAACAATGAAAGAATATCTTCAGGCCTCTTTGTTTTCCAAGATGGAGATTTTTGTAAGACATTCTGGAACAGAAAAAAAAAGAAGAAAAGTTGAAAACTTTTCTTTTTTTTTTTTTTAAAGAGAGGGACAGTGAGAGAGACAGAGAAAGAGAGAAACAACTTTATTTAGTTTTTCACATGGCTTTAGTTTCTCCAACACTTAGTTGTGTTCGTGGTGCTGGGGTTTGAACCCGGGTCCTAGTGCTTGCCAGGCAAGTGCCAAAACCGCTGAGCCACCGCTCCAGCCCAACTTTTCTTTACTTTTTCTTGGTACTGAGGGTTGAACCCTGGGGCACTTTACTACTAAGCTACAATCCCAGCCCTTTTAATTTATTTATTTTTTCCTTTTGAGACAGGGTCTCACCAAGTTGCTGAGGTGGCCTCAAACTTAAGATCCTCCTGCCTCCTGCTGGTTTTACATTTGTGAGCCACCGCATCTGGCAGTTTTCAGCTGTTTAATTAGGAACCTCTATGCATTCTCTTAATTTCTAGATGACTAACCAGTTTCCCACCATGTGCAAGAGAATGTGTTTACAAAAACTGAATTGTTTAAGAATATATAGGTACTTTGTTTTAGTCACACTAAATCCCTTTTTGACTCATGTCAAAGGCTTAGTTTGTGCACCCATTATTGTTTCCATCTGGGCCTTTTATCAGCTTTTTAAAATTTTTTTTAGTTTTTCATGTGGACTTTATTGCTCCAACATTCCGTGGTGTATGTGGTGCTGGGGTTCAAACCCGTGTACTCTCACATGCCAGGCAAGAACCATAACCATTATCAGCTTTTTTAAAAAAATGCTTCGTATAATTTCAAAAAGTAGTACTGTGATTTGTCCTTTTAGGCGTTGGTGATGTTCAGAGATGTGGCTGTAGATGTCTCTCAAGAGGAATGGGAATGCCTGAACCCTGCACAGAGGAATTTGTACAAAGATGTGATTTTGGAGAACTATTGTAACTTGGTTTCTCTTGGTAAAGTTACCTAATAGTTAAGTGTGTCTCCAGTACCTCATAATCTCTTAGAATCCTTGCTGTCTCCCCTGTGAGTTTTAGGGACAGCTTTACTTTAATTAGAGGAAGTTTTCCTTTGTGTAGAAATCAACATACTTAGAAAAAGGTGACACCTTCCAATTTCCTCATCCTCACATATTTTTCTGGTCTTTTTTATAGAAATTTTTTTACTTGATGACTGGTGGACAAAATTAG
>PVKS010019255.1:0-38691 GCA_004027875.1 Aplodontia rufa
TTAAGTTCCACCATATTACTAGAAATGGTCAGAAAAGTTTCTCTATTTTAGGACTGAGAAGAAATTCATTTCAGGCACAAAATATATTATTATCTCCATATTCTTTGTAATTGCTATATCAGCACTAATGAATGACAATGAAATTAGACAATACCCTGTTCTGGGAACAACAAGGATCACAAGGAGAGCACAAAGGGAGTAGATAGTTTCTGGCACTTCAAAAATGAGTATGTGGAAAAAGAGATTTCTAAGATTTTCAAACCCAATAAGAGGTATGCTCAAGGGGACTGGAGTGGTGACTCGGTGGTTACTGCGCTTGCCTGGCATGTGCAAGTACTCGAGTTCAAACTCCAGCACCACATACACAATGAAGTGTCTGAGGAACCAGTCACATGAAAAACTAAATAAAAATTGCTTCTCTCTCTCTGTCCTTCTTTGTTTAAAAAAAAAAAGAGCCGTGCACAAACTCATCTGAAAGGTTAAGAGTGCTCCTGTCTGACAATAGTTTTCAAAAATGAAACTGGAGATATTAACAATTTTAGTCAGAGTGTAAATTCTAAAAGTAGAATTGGAGGAAGTACCAGGGGAATGTGCCATTTTATCATCTAAACACCACCTTTGTAAGCATAAATTCTTAAATTTAATATAGTGAAAAAAATCATCCATATATTTCAAAATCAACTACTGGACAAGTTGTGCTAAAAACTGTTAACGAGTCCCCCCTGCCCCCAAATCCCCCACCCCAAATATACACAAACTATGATGGAATTAAAGGGACTTTGTTTCTTAAGGTCAGTACACACATGGATGTGAGAAGTGAGAATCAATAATATATGAGATTTCTAGTCCTGAGTTCAGCATTTCTGAATGCTATTTGCATTTCTACATATTCTTTTCAAATGTACCCTAAAAACCTTGACAACTAAGACAACCAGCCAGTATTTGTTTAAAAAAAAAAAAGTCAGTATTATGGAGAAAAAATTGAGAGACTACTATAGATCAAAGAAGATAAATGAGGAATAAAATATTACCAAATGAAAATTAATTTTCTTAGGCTACAGTGATTATGTCCTTAATTTCTAGAGATACAGAATAAAGTATGTGGGAGTAAAATGCCACAATGTCTACAACTTGCTTCCAAATATTTTATTTTTTGTTTTTTGAGAGAGGGACAGTGAGAGAGAGAGAATCAACTTTATTTAGTTTTTCACGTGGCTTTCATTGCTCTGACATTTTATCATGTATGTGACACTGGAGTTTGAACCCATGTACTCACACATGCCAGGCAAGCACTGTAACCACTGAGCCACAGCTCTGGTCCCGCTTCCAAATTTTTCAAAAGGAAAAAGGGATATATATTAATTAAATAAATATAGCAATCTGCTTAAAAAACAAGGCAGATATTATATTCCAATTCCTCTAAAAAATGGAGAAAAAAAATCTTTTTGAGAGGGGAGAAAACCTTTATTATAAGGTTGACTAACATGTCAAAAGTACAAGTGTTAAGAACCTCAAACCCATGCATTCACACATGAAGAAAGCCACCCTTGGCTTATTACCAAATTGGAAGGATAATACAGCCCTGGGAATCTAAAATTACACAAGGATAAATGTTGGTCATACTCTAACGTCTAAGCCTGTGGTTCTCAAATATTTTGTTGGCCTTGGCTCACTTAGAAAGGACAAGGGAAATGCCCTAGTGAGGGCAAAAACTGCCACTGCTCCCACTGTGACTATTTCCTGCTGCCAACACTTCTACTACTTAAGTAAAAAGACAGCAATTGCATAAATACAAAATGATCAAGCAAAGTAACACCTGTCAGTAATTCCATATACATATTACCGACATATAACAGGAACTAAGACATACGTACAACTCAAGGACACAAAGCATTCTTGGGGAAAAATGTAGATTTTTCATTCTTTGTGAATATACATTCGTAAGTTTAGAACATTACCAGAACAGCTGGACAGATTTTTATCTCCAGAGTCCTCCAGAGAGCACACAGTACAGTCATCACCAACTGTGAAGGTTGCAGAATTAAAAAGAATTCAAGGTCTCTTCCTTGAGGTTCTCCCTCATTTTCAATTCCAAGCAGGGGGTTAGGTACCTTCTGTCCATAATGGCTGAGCAGGACCAGGACCAGGGCAAGGAAACAGAACTCGAATCGGATGACCCAGGCTTCTACTGCTCTGACCCATCATGGGGAAAAGCACAAGAGGTTCTGAGGCTTATCAGGCTGGGGGTTCACAAAGAATGTGGAACTAACGATCTAAACTGTGTTTAAGAAAGCAGGCTGGGGGGCTGGAGCGGTGGCTGAGCGGTTTCAGCGGAGGCTGAGTGGTTTCGGTGCTTGCCTGGCAAGCACCAGGACCCAGATTCAAACCCCAGCACCACATACATAACTAAGTGTTGGAGCAACTAAGGCCATGTGAAAAACTAAATAAAGTTGTTTCTCTCTTTCTCTGTCTCTCTCACTGTCCCTCTCTCTTTAAAAAAAAAAAGAAAGAAAGAAAAGCAGGCTGGGGGGCTGGAGCGGTGGCACGGCGGTTACGGCGCTTGCCTGGCATGCACAAGTACACAGGTTCAAACCCCAGCAACCACGTACACAACTAAGTGTCAGAGCAATGAAAGCCATGTGAAAAACTCAATAAAAAATGATTCTCACTCACTCACTGTCCTTCTTTCTTTAAAAAAAAAAGAAAAAGAAAAAAAAAAAGAAAGCATACTGGGGGATTGGGGATTTAGCTCAGCCACTTGCCTGACACGTGCAAGGCCCTGAGTTTGGTCCTTGGCACTGAAAAAAAAAGAAAGCATGCTGACTTGAAAAATCTGCTATGCATTTATGTCTTAGGAATCAAAGCAGGCAGCAGGACTTTAGTGTGGAATCAATGTCTATGAGAGACAGGACAAACACCTGGTTCAGTCAACACCTTTGTGGACACAGCCCATGTAGGTGCTGAGATTTCAGGGCAAATTCATTTTGTAATCTCAAACTGCAAGACCAGATGCATTTGTCTTGGAAAAAGTCCTACATGAAAAAGGCAAGGTTTCTATTCTGGGATAGGGTTTCAGTAGGTAAGAGAAAAATTGCTTCAGTATTGGAATAGCTGCAATACACAGGATTTTAGATCAGTGATTAACCATGGTGGCAGTTACTCCAGGGTATTTTTTTCTATTTATCCTGTTTCCCAGCAAGGATCAAAAGGACTAATCCTGGTGGTATATTCAGGACCCCAGGGTGTAGGATTAACCTTGAGGTAGCAGAATTGATCAATGAACAATGACAGAAGTTCTTCCTATATGGCCAATATCATCTTCTGTACAATAAATAATCCAAGAGCCAAATTAGGAACTGATAGAGCTAGTTCCTGGAACATTTGGTTCCAGGAATCAAATTTCTCCTATGCAGTGGGAAAAAACTACAGTCAGCAAAAGCAGCTTCAAGAATTGGTGTGTAGACAAAAAACACTCTATTGTTAGAATTTAGATCCAGAAATATGGGTAATATAATCAGCCCAAGAAAAAAGGCTTTCAATTTAATACCATGACATGGACAATGGCAAAAGACAGATCCAACAAACAGTTAGGGTTACACTGGTATAGGAACGGGACCAACCTAAGATCAAGATTCAATTTTCTGAAATTCTGATGATCATGCATGACAAAAAGCTGGGGAGTACCAGAATGAAATGATCGCCAATGTAATCAGGGCCAGGTCTTGCTACAGTGGGAACAGAAGTGAGGTAAGGAGACATCTCTAATGCCTACAAGCAGATGAGGTTATATCAAGTGCTTGGAAATTCAAGAACTGGAACTGGATTGGAGGGGGGAACAAGCCCAGGCATTTTGTTGTTGAACTCTTAAAAAATGCTAAGCACTTTGCTTGAAAGACAGTTTGGAGACTGTGTCGCCAGAGAACCCATTCTTGATTTATAAATAGGGTGGAGGAAACACAGTAGTCAGGAACATTGGAAGAATTACTTTAGAATTTCAAAAATGGAAACCAGGAGTTAGAAGTTAAAGGGGTTGGGGCGGGGGAGCTTGGAAAACAACTGGATTGACTTTGAAACGTATAAAATCAATTGACAGTGGTATCTGAAACGCCTCTAGGCCACCTGAGAGGCAGTGGAATTTCTCCCAGTTTATAGGAATCAAGAGCTAGTGATAAAATTTTCCCCACCTAGGTTTAAAATTAATCAATACCTGATATCGTGAAGAGGTTAAAATGGTAAAGCCATGGCCTCTTGCCCATTTCCTAGTTTGCCTCAGATCAGGCAATCTAATCTCTACTGTGGTTTCCAGCTGACAATAGCACTATGGGTCTAAGTTGTGACATGCATGAAGTTTTGGGTTTGTAGATCATCACTTTCTCTGGGGAAATACTGGCTAAGTACAGAATTGTGCTTTGATGACAAGATGGTGCAGAGTGCATGCTGGTTCTAGAGTGGGGTGTTGCTAAATTTGGTTTGTATAAGGCCAGGGCGGCAGCATTTTGTGCGCCTATTGCTCCTTGGAATGTGGACTATGTGAGGTGCAAGATATATTCAATAATGGAGAAATTCAGCTCCAAAGATGTCTCAGAACATCAGAAATTCCAGCTTAAGGAAACCCAGGCTGCAGCTTCCATTAGACCCCAGAGCAAAGCCTTTCTGGTTAGGACTGAAGTAGGAAAAGATAAAAACGGTGACTTTGCAATCACAAAGGCAATTCGACATCTTTGTGGTGAGAGGGACTGACTTGACAAGGAAATGTACTCTATATGAAGGGAATTTTGTTGGGGGCATCCTTACACGATTAGAACCATATTATCTGAACTATGGTATCTACATTATCTAGTGACTTCATGCAACATGGCAGGGAGGTGAGGCACTTGGGAGAGCTGCTTCTGCTAGGCCCAGCTCAATGATTACAACATCCAGCAAGAAATTTCCTCCCTTCCCTCCCCCATTTCTCATGGCCTCTTCAAGCAATAGTAGCAGGAGCCACAGCATGACACCTCACAATCAAATCACCAATTCAGAAGATGAAAACCCGAATTGCCCCCGTGAAAGTCAGCTTAGGAAGTCACTCAATAATTTACAACTATAACCTATCAGGTAGGCTAGTGCCACTCAGGCTGACCAGGGAAATGTGGGGAGCACTCCCAACTCCAAGGGGAGATCAATGATTCCCCTTTGTTTTTTATTAGTACATGATAGTTACACATATCAGGGTTCATTTTGATATAACCATGCAAGCATGAAATAAAATTTGCTCTACTTCAGTCCCCAGTACTTCCTCTCCTCTCCCCTGACCTGACCTTTTTTTGCAGGGGGGTACCGGGGTGGGGGATTGAATCTAGAGGCACTTTACCACTGAAGAAAGAACATCTCCAGTCTTTTTTATTTTTTAAGACAGGGTCTCACTAAGTTGCTTAAGGCCTTGCTAAGTTGCTGAGGCTAGCTTCAAACCTGCAATCCCTTCTCAGCCTCCTGAGTAGCTGGGATTACAGGAAGGCCCCCCTACACCAACACCACTGGACCCCCACCAGAGAGAAGAAATGTGACCCAGGTTAAGGATGACGCTCCAGCCCTAAAGGATAGACAAGGACAAATGGGGAAGGGAGGCCTGGCTAGGAAGAGCAAAAGTCCTCAAAACTGTCCACCTCTTCTGATGCATGAGGCTAGAAGCCACTTTCACCCTCCAAAGGTTGAGAGGGCCCAAGTTAGAGCTCAAAGTAACAGGCCATGCACAGAGGCACAGACTGGTCTGTTGCAGGACTTCAAAGCAAAAAAGTCTCAGCAGTGACATGTACTCCAGTGTCATGTTTGTCAGGGTAGAAAAGCTGGCAAGTCATGTCCTTGGACATTGGCTAGGAAGGCTGGTTGCTAGGAGGATTTGGGGATACTGGCTTTGTCCTTTCTTCTCCTCTATCAGTGATAACAGATGATTTACAAAGGTTTCTATTCTAAGACTGGCTGAATAGAAAGGAAAACATTCTTTGTCTTAATGCCCTTTCTCTCCTCCTCCCAAAGAAGTGGTTGTGGAAGTAAGAGACTTTGTGAGTATGTACTAAATCAGAAAGGTCCTGACTCACATATGGTAAACCGTGGGTAAGAATTATTGTCTAGTACTGAACTGTGTTTTCTCATTCTTGGTAAAACACCATTTTTTAAACAGTCATTTCCAGCTGGGATGGTGGTGTAATTCGTTGCAGCAGCTTGGAGGGCTGAGGCAGGAGGATCGCAAGTTCAAGACCAGCCTCAGCAACTGGTGGGGCTCTAAGCAACTTACAAGACCCTGTCTCAAAATAAAAAATGAAAAACAGGCTGGGGCTGTGACTAAGTGGTTAAGCCCCTCTGGGTTCAATCCCTGGTGCTAATAAATAAAAATGAATAAATAAACAAAATTTAAAAATAAAATAATAATAATAATTAGTCACTCCCAAGCAGAAAACCTCGTTATCAAATAAGAAAACTGAATGCCAATGGTAGCAGTTTTTTGGTTTTTTGATTTTTTTAACCTAGGTGAACTAGTTTCAGATTTACTTCAAGTTCACACTTTTTCCAACAGCATTATTATTGAAACAGCTTGTATTTACACAGCTCCTTTTCTTCAAAGGATACAAGTCCTAATAATTCTAACAATTTATTGTTGATTTAGAATTCTAAATATGGGAACACAATGTTCTTGGATATAAGAGGAAATTAGAGAGGAAAAGGAGCTTAGGAGAGAACAGGGCCAACTATGATTAAGGGAGGGTTCATAAATCGATTCAGGGATCTTCCAAAAAAATATTTTGTATAGAATGATTATTTGTACATAAGAATATCACATCCCAGACAGGTGTGGTGGTGCACACTGGAATGTCAGCAACTTGGAAGGTTGAGGCAGGAGGATCACCAAGTTCAAAGCCAGCCTCAGCAACTTAGTGAGACCCTAAAGCAATTTAGTGAGACCGTCTCAAAAATAAATAAATAAATAAATAAATAAATAGACTGGGGGTATTGCTCAGTGGTAGAGTGCCCCTGAGTTCAATACCTGGTACAAAAAACAAAAAAATCCTATCTTAGAACTCGTGGGCCATGGAGAAACCAAAGCGTTTAACAGTCATGTAAATGGCTTATCCACAAGTACAGAGCTAATCCTGAGAAAACAAGATAAAATAAGAGGCTCCCCTGGTTTCTGATGCACAACCTCCTTCCACTACTGTGGGCTGGTTTTTAGCCATTAGCCATGGAGCACGCTCCCACCTGGGGTTTTTGGTTACTTTTGTGCATACGATACTATAGGAAAAAAAATGACTGACTGGCCTGATTATACCAAAAGAATGATCTGAGCATCCTTCAGACCAGCTTACCACTTTCCTTGGGTAGCTATTCAAAGAATTTTAATATTCAACATTCACCAATGAGGGACAACAGTTTCATTTTCAAGATTGAAAAAGAAGTCTAAAGAGAGCCCTAGTCTCCCTACTCCAGTGTTGTGAGAGATGACAGCATGGCTTCTGCTGCTGTGACAGACAATGAAGGGCTGCTCACAGGGGGACACACCACCTGCATAGGGGTAGCAGGGCGGTATTTTTCCTAAAGAAAAAAAAAGCAAAATGAAACCTTAAGCTTTATCATCCCTTCTACACTTTACTCCCAATTTATACAATTTTCTTCTAAACTGGCACTAAAATGAAAAGTAACAGTACTGAAATAGCATTTAAACCCTGTGGAAAATCTCATCTTCAACTTCAAATTTAAAATTCATCCTTAAAATCTGACAGGAGAAAATCCAAACCCTAGGGAAATCAGCTTCTCCTTCCAAAGCCTTTCCCTTCTGTCCACAGCCCCACTTCTACTAGCAGGAACTCAGAGTGCATCAGGGTGCCTGGGCTATGCCTTGCTGTCCAGCACGTGCAGTCTCACTGGGAAGCAGGAGCATTAGCTGCTCAAAGTCTAAATGCAGCCCAGGAGCACCTGGCTAATGTAAGCATCCAAAAGTGGCAACAGAAAATGAGAAACGGCTCAGTTTTCCATCAGGTCATCCCAAGCACCCTTAGAGCTCAGGCTTTGAGACCCACTGCAGTTATTTTCTCACCAGTGAAAAGGCTGGTGTTGGGCCTCCTGGAAAACGGGATGGGAAGGGAGAACATAGAGAATGTGGCGGTGTTTAAAATACATTTACTAGGTACTGACTGTGTGCAGAGCAGGCTGACGAGGCTGAGGTGGATATGAAGAAACATATTACAGGGCCCCTCTGCTTTTGGAGACACTCAGAGGCTAAGAAAAAATTTTTCTTCATTTCAACAGGAATGGAGATTGGAAACAGGGACTAAATTTAATATTCATCAAAATACAGAATATGTTAAGACCCTATGCATTTTTCTCCATGTTCCTCAAGAAATAAAATTCTACAGCTGGTCAGGAAAGGAAGAAATGAAAAGAGAACTGAGGAGAAACAGAAAATTTCTGGCTCAAGATATTCCTCAGCACAGTGTAGGTATCTTCATTCAGTTATTCTCTGTTAAATTCAGATTAGGAAACTTGGGGTGGGCTCCAGGATCACTGAGGGTGACCATGTGCAAGAGACAAATCCTCCTTCCTTCCACCTTTTAAGTATAAAACACCCTTGCCAAGTGCTCTTTCGCGTCATTACAAAGCATTTCCAGCCACTTGGCTGACAGTGTTTACGTAAGCCAAGTCCTCCTCAGCTCCAGTGGAGAAGCCCCATCAGCATCGTCCTGCGCAGCCAATATCTAGGGTCACCTCCTGACGTTTCAAACTCTCTCACAAAGGATGATCTGCTCAGGCCCGTTTGTTTGTTTGTTTTGTTTTGTTTTTAATAAGAAGGGAAAGCATTCTTACAAGATCAATTTAAAACAAGGGAAATCTTTCAGGAAAAAACTCTTAGGGCAAAACACAAGTGCAAATAACTGTATTATCCCTATGGGGGTGAAGAGTAAGCACTAAGACGCGCTCTATAAAATCTTAGGAAATTGCATGGGATCATTACTGTTTAGCTTGTTTTGCTTTTTAACTCACTGTTCTTTTTACGCTTGTCACACAGCCCTTTGTGGGTATTAGCTAGCTTGAGATACTGAAAGATTTTTAATGGTGGACACTACTGAGGTCTGTGTACCCCTAGAAACTCCACAGCTTCCAGTGTGAGAAGGTCACTTGGGTTTGGGGGTTGATCAGAGGCTGGGTTTACTTCCTAGGTTGCTCATTTTAGGAGGCAAATTATTTGTGCCCAGTGTAAGGTTTGCAGCCATAGTGAGGTTCCCCAATAGTTGAATACCAGAGTTTATGAAGTATCTTTATTAAAATGACACTTATCCAACCACAGAGGGAAATTAAATAGGAAAGAATCCCAAGGAGTAATTACAGCTTTGTCTAACCCATGTTAAAATCTAAGTAAGAAGCTGGGTATGGTGGTACATGCCTATAATCCTAGCAACTTGGGAGGCTGAGGCAGAAGGATCGTAAGTTTGAGGCCAGCCTCAGCAACTTAGCAAGATCCTGTTTCAAAATAAAATATAAAGAACTGGAGATGTGGCTTAGAGGTAGAACACTCCTGGATTTAATCCCTGGTGCTACAAAATAAATAAATAAATCTGAGCAAGAAATATCTGTGTGTAGCAGGTGAAGACCTAAGTTCTTCCGGCATGGAGTAAAGAGCAGTAGAAGTCAGAGCCCAAGAGCAGGCAGGAATCTTCTGTGGGGAGTTAAAGCCACAACTCCAGAAAAGGAGATAAAAGGATAATATCCTCAGATCAAGTCTCAACACCTCTCTCCAGGGGAAGCTACACCACCCTCTCCTATATTATCATGCCCTTTAGACAGCTAGTCTAAAGGCAGAGACAAGGTGGGGCCTAAGGGGAGAGGACTGGTGGCCTCCTGGAGCCAAGGCCTGGCTTTCCCATAAACTCAGGCCCTCAGCCTGGCAGCTTGAGGGTTAAAGACAGACTTAAAAGAAAACTCAAACTCCATTAAGCCCAGGCTTGGAGAACAGGGAGCAGCAGGGAAGCCAAAGGAAACTAATTTTGGAGGCTCTCCAAGCTGCCAATCACAAGCATATTTCTAACAGTCCCAGTGTTGTTTGAGTTGGTTGTTTTTCCACAGGCTGCACAATGGGGTCTGGTTATTCATTGAAAAAGTCTGCAAGTGAGCCCCGCCCTCCATTCACAACCAATTTGGAATGCTCCATTCAGGCAAAAGGGGGAGTCTGCAGCTCAGCTAGCTGGGGCAGACCTAACAGTGCCCAGTGCCCAGCTGTCGCGGCAGGGATGCTTGCTCCCTTGCTCGCTCCCTTGCTTGCTCCCTTGCTTGCTCCCTTGCTCGCCCAGTGCGCTGTGTTTATGTAAGAAATTCAGACACTGCAGGGGTGCTTGCCGGCTGGTACCCTCCCTAGGATCTAAACAGCCAAGACTGTTGTTGAAACCTGCAAGGGTGTGCAAATTTGCTAGAAGTAAGGTTGGGGAAGTGCCCTCTGGCAAAAGGGGAAATGCAAAAGAAAAACTATCACATGCAGCCCTGAATCCGTGTAGCTTCCAGCTGAGAAAAACTGACTTCTCTGGTATTTCTCCTGCCCCTGGGCAAGCTGGTTTGCATTAGGGGACAGCTCTCTGGACTTTCTTTCCCATTCATTGCCAGTAGCTACCTGGGAGTCACCTGGCTTCCTCATAGGGGAGAGAGATTCTGGAGACACTATGAGACTCTCTTGCAGAGGAGGGGGCTTCCCTAGAGACCTGTAAGTTCAGTTTCATAGTTCCTTTATTGGCTTCTGTGTGGTTCTGAAGGGTTTGAACACCCCCTTGAATGCCTAGGAAAAATTAAAAGGAAAAAATGTGCGAATCTAGGGTTGGAGGGTGAAATCTACTCCAAGATTTCCAAAAGCACTAAGCCAAAAACTGGTTTGGTTTCTTAGAGATTTTTTCCCAAACCTTTAATAACTGCCCCAAGGGAGAGCCAATGGAGCCAGTTTGACAACTACACTTTATTTCAAGGAAAAGCATATTTCTTTATGAAAATCAAATCCAGGAGATAACTCTGAGTTCACAAATTTTTTTTCATAACAAATGCGGCTATTTTTCAAATGTCTGATATTTCTCTCTTCTTACTGCTCACCCCCGCTTCTCTGAGGTTTCCTGACTAGAATCCCCACTCCATGCCTGGGTGGTTCAGTAGACCGACCTCAAATTTCTGGCTTTTTAATACCTAGATTTTAGCCTGCTCCTTGGAATCTCTCATCCTCTGCTGCAATTTTCCCTACATGCTTGTTCCTTCATTTACTAGGCAGGCTCCTTTCATGTGGGGCTCTTCTCCCTTTAACATCTGAGTTGCCATCCACTGTCATCTACCCACCATGTCAAGGTGCACATACATGCATTATGGTTATGATTTACACACACACACACAGCCTAGTATCTTGCTCCTCCTTTTAGCAGAGCCTAGAGAGTTAGGACAATGATAGAAACTGACGACCAAAGCCTCTGTTAAATGAGTTTGATGAGTTCACAAAATGAATTTTTAAAAAAGCAACCTAATCCGGTAATGGCATCAGCATGCCTGGCACTCATTCAAGAGCTGGGAGCTGCAACATGACAAGACTCTGAGCTCCTTGGAATCCAAGTAGAGAAGTACTGTGTGCCAGGGCACAGATGGGGCGCAAGCTGCCTCAAGGGCAGCCGTATGCCTGAGAGGGGGCTGTTAGCCTCTGAGGCTGGATATTCTTTACCACCAATAAAACTCAAGAAACACAGTCTCTAGGTAAAGAATCAGGCACCCAGGAGCTAGAGCGTTGGCTGGGCAGTTATGGCGCTTGCCTGGCATGTGCAAATACGTGAGTTCAAACCCTAGTATCACATACACAGCAGAGTTTTGGAGCACCAAAAGCCACATGAAAAACTAAATAAAATTGATTCTCTCTTTCTCCCTCTCACTGTCCCTCTCTCTTTAAAAAAAAAAAAAATTCAGGTCCACCCCACCCTCAGTAACTGAAATCACAATATTACGTAGATGGTTAGAAATGGCAGATAGTACACATTTTTGGCCTTATCACCCTACCTATGTGTTAATCTTGTAAAACTTAAGACAGCTGAAGGAGAAAGGGATAAACACTGGCCTCTAAACTGATGCCAGGATTTTTGTTGCTTCTGGCACCTACACAAGAGATCTGCCCGGCAGACAGAGATTATCTCAAGTCTTCCTCACCAAATATAAAGGGCTGGAAAGGCTATGCTGTTTTATTAGAGGACTAAGAGCAGAAAGACACAGAAGAGTAAGAGAAAAAAATCCATTGTTTTAAATAAGTCTAACTGAATTAAAGTTAGAAGAAACCAGACTTTGTTAAACTTATGGCTCCTTGGATCAATGGGTACTTTAAGTCTTGAGTCCTTAAGAGTCCTGGATCTGAGGATGTTAGAGGATGTCAAAACAGGAAGAATTTCAAATCATTTAGCACCCTCTCTGGAGGCAAGGTATGGACTACCTAACAAAGACTGTAAGATCTGGAGTCAAATCGTCTCTCTTCCATGTTTTCCTACTGCTTGCCTTATAGTTCTTTTCTGCCTTAGCATACCTTCAGAATTAGGGCTCCTGAAAAGTATAAACCAACAGCCTTGACTTCCTCATGCTATTGTTTTCTTTCTTCCCTACCAAAAAATGTTAAAGAACTCAGGAGGGTTCTTTCAAATGGAAGTAGCCCCAGACCACACAGCAAGTAATCTCAGAGCTTTGGTCAGAAGGATGTGCCTTGCCCAAAAGAAAGGGACTGACCATTCTGACTACTGCTACTGTTTCTGCCTCCCATGTTAAAAACAGCAAATAATTAAATAAATAAATAATTTAATAGTGACACAGGACTAAGATCAACATGTTTCAGGCTCAAAGGCTATCATAACAGTTAATTCTATTTTCTTAGCCATCTACTGCTATGTATTTATAAAAAGTTGATCTTATCAGTTAATTAGCTAGTTCTTAGGAAATTACTTGTACTTCCTTCAGTAGTTCCATTCTTTTTGAAACACAGATTTAAAAAGAACACTGCAAGGGGAAAATGGGGTCATTTGGATTTTAGAACAAATCTCTAAATTGTATTTAGTATGAAGGCTATGATTTTAAAATAAGCTTTTTCTCATGCCGTCTGCTCCGTATAAAATATTTTAGTTATTTAAGACACTGATGGCGGTAGTCTACCATTAAAGCAAATGAGTAAGATTTTTAAAAATCAGACCTAAAATCTGCATTTTTGAAAACTACTATTTATGTATGCCTCAATCTAGTATTACCCCCTTAAATACCTAAGTAGTCAGTTCAGGAAAAAATGAATGTAACATGTATCCCCACCCTCACACTGGAAGGCTCTTGAGTGCCAATTATATCTGATTGATTTGTTATTTCTATAAAAATGTGTAATAAAGATGTATATACATTATCTATGTACTGACCCAGATTCTCTGGTTTGGTGGTTCTATGTGATAATACACATTCTTAGCTATACATTCATTTATGCAGACATATACATACATGCAGTTATTTACAGACTGGGCATATGTACATGTAGTTTTATCTACATACACACTAATAGGTCTTTAAGAAAACATCAGTTTTAATAAGTTTTCTTACTCTCCTCCAAATTCTAAATGGAAAAACTTGAAGACTAAGATGTGTGGTAACTTTTTCAGGATTACAGAAGAGAACTGAGGTGTTAGACTACATGCCTGGCATTCTCACTAAGGCTTTCCTCAGAATCATCTCCAGGTAACTGAAATGAGGGAGAGCCTTGAATCCACTGCTCATGCTGGTAGCCTGATTCTGCAGCTTTGTGAGAACTTTTTAAGGATATTATTGTAGATTTTTTTTTCTTGTTTCACCTAACTCTATTTGTCTCCAAACCACTCACTGGTCAGTCTCTCCAGCTACCTGGGCCTTACATTATTTATCTCTTCTGTAAAATGACGGGGAGAGGGGAGGCAAGATGATGGCTACAGTGGATTTCCAGCTCAAACAATCTAGGATTTTTTAGGATTATTTTTCAGGACCAAGGGACAATGGGAGGCACTGGCAGAATGCTTATTGTCTAGAGGTTATACCTTGTGGTCCCTTGAATTTGACTGTTAGGAATTTCCAGTAAGAAATACTTCACATTTAATGTCTACATTTCTGACGTTGACTATAAGCTGTATAGCAAGAGGTAAGCTGGGCATTTCTGTTAGTTTAATTTATTCATATGACTCATGGATACCTATGGGCAGGGAACACAAATTTGGAAAACTTACAAAATAATATGCTTAGAAGTTGAACTTAGTATATGTCAAAATTTTCAAAACTGATAATCCAAAATCAAAACAATTACCCACACACTACTTAGCATTTCTCTTTCGTACCTACACACACACACTCGCTCATGTATACACAATGGAAAATTAATCAAATCACTGTTAACAGGATAAGTTGACATCACCGGTGGTCACTGGTAAGGAGAACATCTATTACAAAGGTTTCTGATACTGTAGGGAAAAGGTTTGCTTTTCCTGGCAACTACAAGTGTGGTTTGTAATTCATTGATTGGTGATTCAAACCAACTCATAATACTTCATTAAATTTGAATGCTTCTTGCCTTCCCCTGGAATAATCATGGCTTCTTCTGGAGTATGAGTGGAGTGGAGACCTCTACCTAAGACTGTAAGAAGTCCTCCCAGAGAAGTAAGGGTGCTCTGCCCTGCCCAGCTGTGGGCTCTGGCAGCTCCTCCTGGGCTCCCGGTCAGGCTGAACCACAGTCAAACATACCAGCCTGAATGAACAGCTCAGGGCCATACTGCCCCACACTGGCCCTCTTGCCCAATCTCTCAGTAAATCTATTTGAATCCACCCTTTCCCAAGATCCATCTCAAGAAATAAAAGTCAGAGGGGAAAAGAATTATAAAAGGCTTTTCTATGCTACTCTACAATCCATTTTATCTTTAAAATATAGAAAACTCAACCTTAAGAAGTTAAAAGCAAAATGCAAAGTAAAAAAACACATCACACTTGGGAAGCAGGGACATCTCCCAAAGCACCTTCATTTGAGGTATGGTATTTTAATTAGTAATTTATCCCACTCTATTCACAGAGCAGGAATTATTTCTAAAGAACCAAAACACATTTATTGATTTCTTTGCCTTAACTTATTCCTCTAGATAAATATCTTTTCAAATACAAATCCTATTGGCTGACATCTTTCCCTTATGAAAAGACCCTTGCTTCAGCACATGCAATCAATTTGAATGCAGTCATCTCACCTCCCTTTAGCTCTTTTGGGTTACAAAGAAACAAACAAGAATGTCATAAAAATGTTTAAAAGAACCTCTGCCAAGAAAGCCACCTCCCAAACAGACTGCAGTTTATGTTGCTCGGAGCAAGAACTGGAAAGGCTGGGACAATTGTCAACACAGAACAAAGTTAGATTATAAATTCTGTCTTTCATCTTGCAAACACACACACACACACACACACACACACACACAAATATTTAGGTTATCTTTATTTTTAGCCTTTCAGTGGCAAGCTTCCCAATCACTTGAAAGCAATCAAAGGGTAATAATTAATAAGAATTTTCTTTCATATAGAAAACATCCACAGCAAGCTGTGGCAAAGCTAAGGTAACCATGCATCTGTGGGTTATAGTCTATTCCCTTTTAAAGTTTCATGGCATTGTGCCTTGGACAGAAGGCCTATCATTAAAGAATGTTTAGCTGGTACCTCTGTTCTTTCATTTAATAGATTTAGAATACCCAGCTTTTACTTAGACCTAAAGACATCTTCCTTCCCAGTGGCATTCTTATATGCAAGCATGCATGCATACGCGCGCACACACACAAACACACACAGAGAGGGATAAAAAAGGTGGGAAGAATTTATTGGTGCAAAATGAGAAATCGAATCCTTGCCTGGCTCAGGTGCTTGCTATTATAAACTATGACTAAGAGACATGAATTTCTCTATGATGCAACTCTCCAGAGAGGCAGCATTTTCTCCAGGCCTCTCTTAAACCTGCTCATTCACCAGTGACTAATGCTCTCTAGAGCAAGCCCTGTGCTGCTCAAATTTCATCAGCCAGCTTTGTCCTTGATAGCTCTGCCTGGACCATAAAAGCTCCCAAACCTGTTGAGGACAGCTCCCAAACTTCAGGTCAAAACTAAACAAGCTCTTGTCAGCACCTACAGTCATCTTTGGAGGTGCGCACTGCATGTTATTATCTTAAGCAATAAGCACTTATTGACCATTTTAAGAAAAAAGGTTCTATTCTTCTGTGAACAGTAAAGTTACAGTAACTGCAAGAAAAATAAAATCAGGTCACTCCATGACACCCTCTGATAGTTTAACAGAAACAAAATTAGCATGTTGATTGAAACTACAATTAACTTGAATTTCCAATTAACTATCTTCTGCATCTTTAAAAGAAAAAAGTATCAGATTCATAATTTGCATCAAAGGCTTAATGTATACAACAACAAAAACAAAAGGCTATAAGAAATCAGATAATTAATAAATGTCTGGCCCAGCATCTTATATGTCAGTTAATTTACAATTTTGAGACTGAAGCTTTGCAATATATATTCTTATAGTTAAAAGAAATTCAGGCCAGACACAGTGGCACATGTCTATAATCCCAGTTACTCAGGAGGATTGCAAATTTGAGGCCAGCCCAGGCAACTTAGTGAGAACCTGTCTCAAAATAAAAAAATAGAAAGGGCTGGGGATGTGGCTTAGTGATAGAGCACCCCTGGATTCAATTCCAAGTGCTGCAAAAAAAAGAAAGGTGCGGGGGCAGGAAGAGGGTGGGCATGTAACTCAATGGAAGAGTGTTTGCCTGGAATGTGTAAGACCAAACCTCAGAATTCTCCCCCTGCCCAAAACAAACAAAACAAAACAAAAAACAAAAAACAAAAAAAAAAAAAAGAAAGAAAGAAAGGATGAAATTATGCTTAGTAAATCTTGCCTGCAATACTCGGTATTGAAGCACTTCAGAAATAATTTCAATAAGAAATGAAACAAAAGGTTTCAGGTTTAATTCTGAATTATTGAAAGAAACTACATGTATATATATCACTGTCCAAATTGGCTAAGTATGGCTGAAAAAAGTATTCTAGACATGGATTATCCAAAACCAAACTATTTCAGAACAAATGTGTCTTCACTGGAAAGGTACTTACAGTTATCAGACTGAAAATCTGGGACAAATTGTTCATCATCAGGAACTTGTGCTGAAAAAGAGATTTTTATTTTAGACCTTTAAGTTTTATTAAAAGGCACAGTAAAATGTTTTATATGGAAAATAGGACAGCCAAAAAACTTGCCTTCAGCTAACCAAGCCTCTTGAAGTTGACTGAGATCCTGAAACAACTCTGGAATTAAAAACAGAAGACCCCAGAATGAGACTATTTCTTTTGCTAGGGAGAAGAGGGGGAAGAGTCCACATGCTACTGCCACTGGGAGTGATATGAGGAAGACACAACAGAGAGGAAAGCTTCACTACCTTCAGAATCATGAGCCAGATCTGTGTCCAAAAACTTCCTCTTTCTGTCAATCACAGGCCGGCCCCGGCATTCCTCTGATCGAGATTTCTGAAACAGGCCAACAGACGGAAGATTCAAGTATAGTAGAGGTCCAAAGGGAGCTGACCCACTAACCAAAGAGAAGACTCTTACTGAAGACAGAGGACAAAACAAAACAAATGCCACATAAACTTACCCCTGGGGCCATAAAAGGGACTTGCTGATCATAAAACCCATCCATGGTGCTTCCAACGTCTCTAGTATCACTTTGAAAGGTTTCAGCATTGAGTAATTTCTGGGGGAAAAGAGATCCTCCTATAACATGAATTTGGTAGATTTTAACTGGGGTTGGGGTGGGAGAAGAGGAATGAAGTAGTTTTACACTGCTCTTTCTTTAGGGTTGTACAAAATCACTACCCTTCTCTGAAGTACTTAAAAGCCCACTCAAAGTATAAGCAACTTTGAGCTCAAAGGTTCACAATGTACTCATTGACAAATCCATTTGCCCAGTCATTACTGTCTGTCTTTCTTTTTATCATTCTGATTATAGACTAGGTACTCCTTGTCCCCGACCAAAAAAGAAAAAACAAACAAACAAACAAAAAACCCCAAACCTTATTTTCATTATAAAAAGGTGAGCTCCAGAGTCTCCAATATAGAAAATCCAACAGAGTTTTTGTAGTAGGGTTTTAAAAATACAGTGACAGGAAGTACAGAAACTGTATTATTAAATTACTGGCAATTAAGAGTATGACATATATGGTGTTTCTAAAAGTATTTTTTAGGTCAGTGCCAAAAACACTATGTATAATCCCAAGAAAAAATTAATCAGAAGTATACTTATCTTCAGAGAACACTATTTAAAATCTAAACCTTCTGTCGAAACAGATGTATATAATGTAACAAATATCTCCACAGCATCTTAGAGATATCTGTTGTATCTCCAGGTTCTAAAAGAATAAAATACCTATGAAAAGTAATCAATAAAGGAAACTAAATACAACTGTACATACTTTAAATGCATCTTTACCAAAAGCCTTTACAAAATATTAAAAGCAAGAGATCCATGGAAAGAAAAAAATTTTTTTTTGTTACAATGAAGTCAACGACAGATTAAACTCATTTCACTACTTTTAAGTGTTAGGGCTGGGGAGAGGGGTTGGGATCTTAAAAGGGAGATGAGAGACTGTTTCCTAATTTGGGAGGAACGCAGTAACAATATTAGAAAGGTGCCATCTCCTTAAATACTTTGTTTTATTCTCCAAATAAAAAGGCAGTTAGGTCAACAAAAACGTGAAACACATTAATTTCACTCACCCCAGCCCTAAGCAATGCAAAATGCTTAATGGATAATTTCTTCAACTTGCATACAAATTTTAAGTGAGGTACTTTTTTTCCATTGGGCAATTGCATCTAATTTGTTTTTCACAGTGTGGAGCCTATCAAATTTTCACAGGTGAGCAGGATACAAGAAAACCCTTCATGGCCAGCCTTCTCAGCACTTGGCCCAAGTAATCAGATATTTTCAAAGTCAAAGGAAAGAAAAGAGCAAAATAGCACAGTTCATAACTTCCTAGAAAAATACTGCAGCCAGCCTGCCTGCTTGCCTTCCTAACAGCGCAAAAATGTTCAGAATAAAGGCTCTCTCAAAGTCACCAACCCATACACGAAATCGGAGAAATATTATGAGTGAGTTGAGGGGCATGAAAAACTTGTCTGTCGCTTGTGAAAATCTGTCTGATTAAATTGTGGCCTTAGTAATTCTGTAAACGTCTGTCGGAGAAAGGTTACAAGTAGAAGGGCAGAGGGGTAGATGGGGGGATATTTTGAGTCTCGTGATGAAATAGTTCAGCCCGAAGAGCAAAATTTTCTTTTAAAATTTTTAATAAAAGAAACGGCCATAGGCGAAACCAAAAGCAGCAGGATCTTTAAAGCAGCCCTCAGAGTTCAAGGACTAGAAATTGTGTTCAAAGTAATTTTTTTAAAGCCTGGCGGGGAGGCTCGAGTTCATCCAGGAGTTTAAACCACTTCCTTTGTGCACCGCCCACCCACCCCCCCGCGCGCCCGTGCCCCCAGGAAAACTTCAACACGGTGCAGCGGCGCGAGGTAGGCCCCTCCCCGTGGCGCGCTGCGGGACCGGTTTTATGAATGGGAAAGCGAGCCGCGGCCGCCACACCAGGTAGAGGCTGTAACTGGATCCCTAGCGCTGGGCCCCATTCACAAAACAAGACACACTTCCACCCAATTCCCAGCCTTCCCCATTCATGAAAACTCCTTCAGCTGCGCCCCCGCCCCCACTCTCAACGCACGCCCAGTCTCCGACGCAGGCCCCTCACCCCTGCGCTTTAGGAAGAAAGCTCAATGCTTCATTCACAGAAAAGGAAAGGGAGGAAGAAAAAAAAAAAAAAGCCGCAGGGAGCAGCGAGCCAACGAAACAAACCCGTTTCATTCATAAAGTCACCCACATTCATAAAAACGAGGTGCGGCGCCGGGCGCTACCCACCGCCTCCAATTTCCCCCCTCAAATCCCAAGCATGTTTCCTTGGCACCCCATCCTCCACCAGGAGTTCGGTTCCCCATTCCCTCTGAATATGCAGCCAGACTCCTAATCCAGCGGGAGGCTCCAGCATCTCTCCTTCCCGGCCCGGCACAGGGTTTCTCCCTACCATCCTCAGGCCGCTCTTCTGGGCTCCCGGATTTTCTCAAGAGTCGCCAAGGAGCCCGACGCCCTCATCCTGCTAGGGGTGGGAGTAGGGGATTGGGTGTCCACTTTCCAAAACCTGAAACTTGCAAGGGCTGCATAAGTTCCTAGCCGACCCCCAACCCCACAAACTGCATACATGCCTATGTCATTTAACCCTTCTTGGTTTCTTGGGGTTTTTTTGGGGGGGGGGCAGCACCTCTCAAACATTCCGCCTCAAATTGCTTCCCGCCCCCTCCTCCCAACTGCAAAGCTCCGCCAAGCGTCTCTTCTCGCGAGCCTCCAAGTACCCTCGGGGCTCTCAGATCTCCAGAGACTGTAAAGCTCCGCAACTCCGCGAACCCCCACCTCCATCCCGAGCCCCGCACCCCGCACCTAGCGCTCCGGCGCGCCTCCCCCGCGACGTGCGGAAACCCGCTCCGCTCGCGCTCCGGAACCGTTAGCCGCCCCCGCCCGATGCCTCCCAAGAACAGAACCGAACCGGGCCGGGCCACTGGGGGAGGGGCCGCTCAGCCCCGGAGCTCACCCCAGATGTGCATCCTGACTTTGAAGATTATGAATCAGCCCGTGAACTCTCGCAGGGTGGGCCTCTCGGACCCTTTGCAGGACGCCCCTTGTGATGCCCTCTTACCCGCTCACCTGAGGTTGCCGATCTCTTCTCCTTGCAGCGGTCCCGGCGGCGCAGGCGCGCTCCACGCACGCGCTCACCGGGCCTGGGCGCCTAGGCGAATGGCTGGGTAGAGCTGCTCCGGAGACCGTGAACCGCTCCGCACACCAGCGGCTGGACTCTGCGCGGCAGCTGCCAACCAGGCTGGAGCGCTGGCCCGGCCCCCAACAGCCCGCTGCTCCGCCCGCCGCCATTGGCCCGCGACCCTAGCCCAGCCTGGTTCCTATTGGCCCGAGGCTGTTCCCGCGGCTGTCCATCATCTCTTGTTTACCCTGTCTTCGGGCAAATCCTGCCGAGCCGCCCCATCAACTCCAGCTCCCATTGGCCCACGGTAGGCCTCTCTCCACCCCCTCATGGTCTGTTTTACATAATTTATGCACCGGGGGCCATTGGCCAATCAGCATTGGCTTGTTTATATAATGAATGTTAGGACGTTTTTCATTCATAAAAAACGCGACCTGAGGGGGAAGCTTAGCTGAGTCAGTGAAGCACTTAAAGGGGCCGAGGCCAGGAGGAACCGCCGTTACTTCCCCTCTTGCAGCTCTTGAGACTTTTCACGCAGGCTCTCCCCTTCTCCCCTCGCCCCCACTTCTCCCTCAGCAACGCCACGACCAGTATTGAGTCGCTTGGCGCCAGACGTTCGCAGCTGCAGCACCAAGCAAAGTTATCATTTTAGAATTCAGGCGAGAGGAATTCGTCATTCCACAGAGAAACTTGCTGACCGACCTGGGCGTTCGGCCCACAGAAACACAGAAAACGGAAATCGAGCCTTCTAATCTTAGTTACCTTTAAAAGAGGCCTTAATTTCTTTTAACCAGGTTTCCAGTGGGAAGAATAAGCAGTTATCTCCCTTTAAAATCTGAGCTCTCACAGCTTTTAGCTGCTATTTTATACTGGCAAGGCCTAAGGCCCAACCAAATCCCGCTCTCTCCCGTGTTCAGTTGCACCGTAACCTTCGCGGGAGTGGGTTCTGGAGGAGAGAGAAGGGTCGTGGCTCAATGAAATCCTCTCCGCAGACGGCAGCAGCTAGTCAAAGGCCGTAGAAACACCAGTCCCTCCGACAGGGGCGTGCAGCGTTAGACCGCGCGCCTCCCTCCCGGGCCGCTTGTTTTCCATTTAAGTGTTGAATGCAAGATGGTGTGTTTGCGAATTAGATCCCGTGCAGCTGGGAACGGCGAGAAACAGCTCTGCTTGCCAAACGACAGGGCACTAACTGCAATTGCTGAGATTCTTAACAGGGTGTTCCAGGAAACAAATAAACAAGCAATCTTCTACAACCCCCCACCCCCTCTACCCCCCTCCTGTGAAGGCTTGGGCGCCTCTCTCCTCTTCCCCAGGATGCTGGGGACTTATGAGGGAGCTCGTGTGTTCTTGTTCACTTGGTGGGCCCTGCCAATTACCCGGTGTACCAGCGGTGGGGAAGAAAGGTGCCAAATGTTAGGAGAGAGCCCTTAGCAAAGGGAGCCCTAGGGGAGCCTATCCTGGGAATGCCTTCCCCCATCCCCCAAGGTGGGGAATGCATTGTGGTTTTTGGGAGAGGGTTTACTTCAAGATTTGCTCACCTTTTTTTCTGCCTCCACTTGTACATCAAACAGTGTGGGCATTTATTGTGTTGATTATAGCCCCTGAAACATTTGAGTCCTAAGGAACAGTGGAGAGAGGTTGAGATGGGGTCCCAGCACCTGCCTGGCTGAACTGGTGACTTGCCAGAGACTGGGAACGTTTAAGGATCAGTTCCTTGATATTTAATTTCCTGGTTGAGCACTGTGTTTCCTAGTCCAGTTTTTTATTGGCACTCTTCTTTATTCCCCAAGCAGAACCATTTCTGTTTGGTGGCTGGAGCTTCCCGCATGTTGCTGGCACCCCTGCCCTCTGTCTCACTTAGCTCTCGGATCCTCTTCCTCTCCTGCTTTGTCTACTCCCCCCTGCCACCCCTCCCCTGTTTCACTACATCCAAGCCTTCTCTGATCCTGGTTCTCCTGGAGAGTTTTCTTATTTCTCTTTGTTTTGAGTCTCTCAGGCCCCAGGCCTCCAATTGGGGCCACATGGGGCCACATGTGGCTACATGTCATCACCACACAACCCGGAACAAATCAATCCTAATTTATAAGTTGACTACAAGAAAACAAGGCAGGACACTTCAGTGACTTTCTTTTCAGGGTTGGACTTGATGCATGGATGGTGGCTCTTGTGACCTTTGCCTTAAACCAAGTCCCTCTGTCCCACCTTGGGAAGAGAAATTGGGAATTTCTGGATTGATCAGCAACAAACAGTGGCTAAATTGAGGCCAGGGAAGAATCGAGTGATAGGTTTTTATGAGAAGATTGTCATAGACACAAAATGATGTATAGGGATTTGTGCTGGAATAGAGAGAGCTATTATCAATTAATTGTTTAGTCATTCAGTAGCATTTATTTTGTACCAAATATTCAGCCAGACCCTGTGCTGGGCAAAAAAAAAAAAAAAAAAAAAAAAAGTTACAGAGATGAATAAGATCCACTTTTTGTCTTGGATAACCTCATAGTCTTGTGTAAAATTTCAGTAACTGCAGTTTACTGAGCACAAACATTTGACCTGTTTATGCCACATACAATTCTCCACAGATCTTCTAATTTCGTGTTCACGATATGGAACCGAAGTGGTCAGTGCTATTAATATCTCTATTCTATAGATGAGAAGCTGAGATACAGAAAATTTAAGTAATTTGTTAATGGTCATAGAGCTAGTGCATAGGTTGCTGAATCTGGGTAAGAACCAAGGCAGTCACCAGCCCCTATGTCCTTTTGTTGCTCAGCAAACCACGGCAAATATCATTTGAGTACGAAATCTGTTGAAGTCATAGGGGGGGCATATTTTAGTTCAGTATTGTGTATAGAACTTGGGTGTTGGGGCTGGAGCTGTGACTCAGTGGTTAAAGTGCTTGCCTGGCATGCACAAGGACCCAGGTTTGAACCCCAGCACCACGTACGCAACTAAATGTCAGAGAAATGAAGCCCAGATGAAAAAAATAAAATAAAATTGATAAATTGTTTCCCCCTCTCTCCCTCTCTCTACCTCCCCTCTTAAAAAAATAAAAATAAAAAAAAAAAGAACTTAGGAGTATTTGGAATGGCCCAACAGCAGAACTCTACCTAGTAATGAGTCTCCCAACAAGGAAGCATTTACAGAGCTGGAGTGGTGGCTCAGAGGTTAAAGTGCTTGCCTGGCATGAGCAAGGACTGGGATTCAAACCCCAACATCACATATACAATTAAATGTCTGAGAAAAAAAAGCCAGATGAATAAATAGAATTGATTTTTTTTTCTCTCTCTTTAAAAGAGAGGAGGGGATAGAGTAGTGGCACTGTGGTATTGCATTTGCCTGGCATGTGTGAGGACCCAGGTTGAAACCCCAGCACCATATACAAAACTAAGTGTGAGAGCAATGAAAACCAGATGAAAAAAATAAATAAAATTTATTCTCTTTTTCTCTCTCACTCCACTCTCTTAAAAAACACAACAACAAAAAACAAACAAACAAAAAAAGGCATTTACACAGAAAAATTTAGTAATGTGAAGGGACTATACTGGCCAGGACAGATGAACTCTGAGGATTTTTCTAGCTCTCAAAAGGTATGGTTCTGGGAATTTAGAGCCTTATGTTGGACCAGATCTCTGGTCCTGGCACACCCACCTCGGCTCTAGCATGGGAAGTAGGGGTACATCATGTGACGACGGATCTTGCCAGGCCAACTCCTGAGCCCATCAGTTCCTTATTGTTGACTGTCTTCCTTTCATGCCTCTTCCTTCTTTCCTTCTCCTTATGATTAACCAACTCCACTCCCATCCCCATCCAATCCTCCTTCTCTTTATCTTCATGTTTACAAGAAGTAAGGGTCATTATTTAGAAGTTCTTTGTCTGGTACACTGAGGCTTTCTTCCTAAGAACATTAATTATATTGGAGGTTTTGTAGAGCATGTGTGCTAATTATTATTCTTCCTCCTCCAGGAGAGAGAGAATTGGAGGAGAAAACAAAAAGAGGGACTGGCTCCTCTGGAATGCAAGTTAAGTGTAAGGAAGGCAAGCAACCCTGCCTTGAGCTGGCCCCCAGTATGATGGCAAATGTGGCCACATCATGATCTTGGTCCCTCACATTGCGAACAGGTCTCTTTTTCCTCTGTCAGAAGTACTGCAGGGAGTGGGGGCCTGCCTTATGACTGGGGTGCAGATACACAGCCCCCAAGGTTCTTTTCTACTCTTAACTTAGGAGGAAAGGGATTTGAAGATAGGGTCCAAAAGGCATGGAAATACCTTTCTTGTCTTTAAGAGAAAGATAAAGAATTCTATCTTTCTTTCTAAAATTCAGAAATAAATGCCTATAAGGTGAGGGAAGAAAATAAAATTTTACAGGTTGAAAGTCTCTTTAAACAAATAGGGGCCACATTGCCTCCAGGGTTCCTCATAGCCAGGGAGTAGTAAGAGCTGGCAAGCACTGGGAATTTGACAGGAGCCAACACTGTGCTAAATACTTCGCCTGTTAGGACATTTAGTTCCAACGACAGCCCTCATTCAGAGGGTACTGTTATCACCTACACTTTTCACAGGTGAGGAAGCTCAGACACAGAAAGGTTCAACAAGTTGCTCTAGGTTGCATAGCTAGCACAATAGTAGCAGTGTAGCAAGCAGGTCTCCTCCAGCCCGACATTAGCCACTCGGCTCTGCTGCCTTAGCTCTACGCAAGTACGTGCGCTTGATAACTGCACACAGCTCTGAGAGAGCAAGTGTCTCACTGCCAGGCCCTGCGTTGGGGCTCTGCATTTATTAACCCACTTGGTCCTCTTGACAGACTGTGATGTAGATCCCATTATTATCCACATTTTATTTTATTATTGCTTTTAGTACTGGAAATTGAACCTGGGTGCTTTACCACTGACCTACATCCCCAGCACCCTCCCCCTCTTTTTTTTTTTTTTTAAGACAGAGGGGTAGTGAGAGAGAGAGAGAGAGAGAGAGAGAGAATCATATTTATTTTAGTTTTTCCTGTGGCTTTCATTGCTGTGACACTTTGTTGTGTACATGGTGCTGGGGTTTGAACCTGTGTTCTTATGCCTGCCAGGCAAGAGCCAGAACTACTGAGCCACCACTCCAGCCCCTCCCCATCCCTTTTTATTTTTTTATTTTGAAACAGGTTCTCCCTAAGTGGCTCAAGCTGACCTCAAGCTTGTGATCCTCCTGTCTCGCCTTCCAAGTCACTGGGATTATAGGCATGCGCTACCATGTCTGGCTTATTATCCCCATTTTATAGAGGAGGAAATTGAGGCAAAGGGAAGTTAAGACATTTGCCCAAGGTCACATAGGTAGAAGGAGCTGAAATCAGGAGTTGAATGCAAATCTTGAACAGAGCTCTTGCTGTTAAATGCTTCACTATGTTGCCTTAGTTTTTACAATCTCTCACTTTATCTCCTTGTCTCATCTTTGCCTTTTGGGGATGGCTGCTCACCTGCCACTCCAGATGAGAGTGTTTTCTTGGGAACTTGCTCCAACAACTCCAGACAGACTTCTAAATTATCATCCTGGGCTAGCAAGGATTTGTCTTCCTGCAAGCACTTTATCTAATTTTTTTTTTTTTTTTTGTACTGGTGATTGAACTCAGAGATACTTTACTACTGAGCTACATTCTCAACCCTTTTTATTTTTTATTTTGAGACAGGGTCTCGCTGAATGGCTGTGGTTAGCTTAGCCTGGAACTTGCGATTCTCCAGCCTCAGCCTACTGAAATGCTGGGATTACAGGTGTGTGTCACCATGAGTGGTTAATGAAAGCCACTTTAGAAAGGGCATGGAAATTGTATTTACTAGGTTTTGTACTCGATGGTTACCGTATAATATCTTTAATGTCTCCCAATTCCTCTCGGAGGTAGTGATAGTGCCCAGTTTGCTGATATGAAAACTGAAGCTGAGGGGCTGGAGCAGTGACTCAGCAGTTATGGCACTTGCCTGGCATACATGAGGACACGGGTTGGAACCCCAGCACCATGTACACAAGGAAGTGTCAGAGCAATGAAGGCCACATGAAAAACTAAATAAAATTGATTATCTCTTTCTCTCTCTCTCTCTGTCCCTCTCTCTTTAAAAAACAAAAACAACAACAATAACAGCAACAATGAAGGAGGAAAGTCCAACGTTTAAAAAAATGTCTGCGGGTTGGAGCTGTGTCTCAGAAGCTACGATGCTTGCCTGGCAAGGGTGAGGAACTAGGGCGCCACAGACACAACTAAGTGTCGGCGAAGTAAAGACCAGATGAAAAAATAAATAAAATCGATTTTTTAATTATCTCTTAAAAAAAAAATGAGACTTCTCAAGAAGGATCAAGTCAGGTCAAATGCGTGTTCTTGACCTCTGACCCAGAGGGTCTGCAGTGACTTGGGGGATGTAGGGGCCAAATTCCTTTACTGGTTCATTTTCTGAACTCAGACATTCTCTCTCCTATCTCCTTCTAATGCTGAGTTCTTAGAGATTACGAAACATCTACTATCAGGAAAACCTGGAGCGGGGCTGGAGCAATGGCTCAGCAGTTACAGCACTTGCCTGGCATGCGACAAGGACGCTGATTCTAAACCCCAGCACCACATACACAGTGAAATGTCGGAGCAATGAAAGCCACGTGAAAAACTAAATAAAACTGATTCTCTCTCTCTCTCTCTCTCTCTCTCACACACACACACACACACACACACATACGTTGTCCCTCTCTCTCTCTCAAAAAAAAAAAAAAGCCAAACAAATAAAAATACCTGGAGGCGCATGAGGGATTTAGACTCCTGATGATTGAAGGATTTCTTCCTTAAGCCCCAAACCTTAAAAAATATCAGACAAACAAAAACCAATTGGATGGAAATATTTGAAAACTGCCTGTGGTTTCCCATTGCTTTCAGAACCCTGTCCAGCTCTGTGACCCTGCAGTCTCTCCAGAGCCCCCTGGGACCTTTCGTCTGATCATACAGGGACAGAGTCTGTTCCTGGCCAGTTGCACGTCAGGATGCTGCTCTACTTCTGAGGCTCATGGAGAACTGCTTGCCTCACATAAGGATCCTCAGGCCACTGGGCTTTTGAGGGACCCAAGTCTGATCTTCAGAGTTTTCTGCTTCTTCCGTATCTTGGATTGTCAATTGGAACTTCTCAGTGTATTAAGAACACGGTTTCTCCAGCCCCTCGTGTTCACAGTAATTTTCTGCTTCTGATCTGCCAGCTTGGAAACCAGCACCCAGATGAGTTTGAAAGGGGTCTAGAGGAAGAGTCCATGGATTCTGAGTGAGAGCTAAAGTGCTCACTCCAAGGAGGAAGTAGAGGAACTTGAATGTGTGGACTTGGCAGAATCTATTTTGATAGGTCAGGGACCTCTTTCTGCTTCCTTTTATGCACTTGGTGGCAAGTTTCATATGACCAGGGTTGGTTAACCCTTGCTGTTGCATCTTTAGACTTTACTTCCAACACAGGAGCAGGCTAATTTGGAATTTGTCCACCTGGAGCTATGAAAAGCCTTGCTTTGGCTTGTCCTGGTAGCCCCACTGGAAGGGGTTGGCAGAGCTGGAATGGGCTTCTCCCATAGGCCGACTTCAGTGTGGCAGCAGGAGAGAGGGTGGTAAGGCAGGCAGTTATTTCAGCACTTGACTTGGTCTGTAAGTGCCCACCTCTGCCAAGGTTCTGGGTTCTGTGTCCTATGGAGAAGGTTGTATTTATTTTGAGTGGGACCAAGAGAAGATCGACAATGACCAACTGGTACTTGGGCCCCGGGATGAAATACTCCATCAGTGGATTTAGTCATTTGGCTTCAGATGGGGCATCCAGCCTACCCTTTTAATCCAAGGCAGTCTGACCGCTGGAAACCAAACCACCACAGTGTTAAATTACATTAGCCGGATGTGGTAGCACACGCCTGTATTCCCAGCGGCTCAGGAGGCTGAAGCAGGAGGATCACAAGTTAAAGCCAGCCTCAGCAATTTAGCGAGGCTCTAAGTAACTTAGTGACTCTGTCTTAAAGTAAAATAAAAAATATAAAGGGCTGAGCCCAGTGGTTAAGTGTCTCTGGGTTCAATCTCTGGTACCAAAAAAGAAAAAAAAAAAGTACATCCTATCCCTCTTCTCCCCATCATGTCGCTAATGGCCTGTCTGTGTGACCCTTGGCTCTGGGGCAGAAGGCAATCTTGATTTAAACCAGAACCATTCAAAAACCTTTCCTTATCCCTGCTCTCTCCTTTTGCTGCATTCTGTCCCACTGAGAAGCCAAACAATGCTTAAAAATGCCAAATACAAGAACAGCATCCCATCCAAGGACAGCCCTGGCTTCTTGGCTCTGTGAAGGTGCTCAGATCCTTGTCTGTTCCTGCCCTGTGGCAGGACATAGGTGCTCTCGAAGGCGTTAGGAAACACATGGTAGCTTTATCTCTATGCTGTCCCGTTGCTGGATGTCTGGGAGGCCAAAGGTCGGCATCCAACTCCCAAGAGGGATTATCAGCTTGGTGTGAGGCAATGCTCAGGCATCTCAATTCCAACCTTCTTTTGTGTGTTGTTTACTCTTATTGACTTACAGCACACCTACGGGAAAGTACACAAATTGTTAAGTGTAGAACTCAATGGGTTTTCACAAAGGAAGGACCTCTGAGCATTCAGTACTCAAATTAAGAAATAGAACACATGGGCTGGAGCGGTGGCTCAGCGGTTTCGGCGCTTGCCTGGCAAGCACGAGGACCTGGGTTCAAACCCCAGCACCACGTACACAACTAAATGTTGGAGCAATTAAGGCCATGTGAAAAACTAAATAAAGTTGTTTCTCTCTGTCTCTCTCACTGTCCCTCTCTCTTTAAAAAAAAAAAAAAACAGACTTAAAAAAAAAAGAAATAAAACACCATCAGCTCTTCTTGGCCCCTCTAGAAGCCCCACCTCCCTGCAGCCAGGAACTAAACTCTCCTCCTTCCTCCGTTGTAGTTCTAACATCATAGTCCAGTTTTGCCTGTTTCTGAAATTCACATAAGTGGAATCACAGCATGCTGCTGAGTCTGGCTTTTCCAGCATCATGTTTGGGAGAGTCATCCATTTGTAGTTGTTTCCTTCATTCTCTTTGTTGTATGATATCTCACTGTACAAATATGTTACAACTCATTTATCCATTTTACTTTTAATGTTCATATGGGCAGTTTCCAGTTTTAGCCACTACTAATGTACTAGTAAAACTAGCATATGTCTTTTGGTAATTTTAATTGGTTCATTTGAGATGTAGACACAGCACTCCTTTAATGTCTTATCTCTTTGAAAAGTGTTAGGGACTTGACAAAATTTCAACTTTATCGAAAGATATACAGTGGAAAAATCAAATCTTCTATGTCACCTCCCAGCCTGGACCTATTTTTGAAAATTATATATTTAATAGTTTCTTGAACATCATTCTATGTATTTTCTATTGCCTAGATAATCATATTTAAGTATATGCATTATAGCCCTTAAAACACACACACACACACACACACACACAAATTGGGGGTTGGAGCAGTGGCTTAGCAGTTATGATGCTTGCCTGGCATGCTCAAGGACATGGGTTCAAACCCCATCACCATGTACACAACAAAGTGTCAGAGCAGCAGAAGCCACATGAAAAACTAAATAAAATTGATTCCCCCCCCCTCTCATTGTTTCTCTCTCTTAAAAAACAAAAAAACAAAAAAATAAAAAAAAGCAAGGTGCTGAAGCGGTTGCTCAGTGGTTACTGCTCTTGCCTGTCATGAGCGAGGACGAGTTCAAACTCCATCACTGCATACACAACAAAGTGAAAAACTAAGTAAAATTGATGCTCTTTCTCTCTCTCTCTTAAAAAAACAAAAAACAAGGGACTGAAGTGGTTGTTCAGTGGTTACAGTGATTGTCTGGCATGAGTGAGGACCTGAGTTCAAACCCCAGCACCATGTACATTATGAAGTCTCAGAGCAATGAAAGCCGCATGAGAAACTAAATAAAATTGATTCTCCCTCTCTCACTGTCCCTCTCTCTCTTAAAAAAATTTATTACACTTTGTATTTCTGCCTCCTGGTCGCCCCCAACTCTCCACCATAACACAATATAGCCTCAACAACAAGTGGCTGAGAGCACGGCAGGTGAATGGGCCTTCCTTTGTTGGAGGAGGCTGGGCTGTCTTTTTTAATAGGCCCTTCTGAAGGTGAGACACATGGGAGTTTACAGAGCAGTAAATTTCATTTCCACTTCCATAAACTTTTGTTGAGTGGCTGCTGTCCTCAGCTTAGGGCTTGCCTAGAGAAGAGCTCACAGTCTGATGGGAGGCAGAAGAAGGGCATAGGATCAAGCTGCTGTTATACAATGTTCACATTGTGATGGTGGTGTATAAATGGGTTCTGGGAGTACAAATGAAGAAGCACTGAGTACCTTCTGTGAGGTTCAAGGAAGTCTCCAAAGGGAATTGACATTTGATCCAGCCCTTAAATGACGGATTACTAAAACATTGCCTGGCACCACAAGGTGGGAAGGGTATTCCAGGCTTGACAATAATAGTTGGTCTATACTGGGACTGTCAGTTGCTTGCTCATGGATGGCTAACCTATTGGATATTGCCACTAGGAGGGGACATGACTGAGAGAGGACTAGAATGGGAATTTTGGGGAAAGGGCATTGGGGGTCTTATATAGTCGTTGGAGGGATGAACAGTCACATTTTGTAATGTTAGTATACATCTCAAAGGTGCTTAAAAACAATCAACCAAAAGATGATCCTCCTGGTTTAAGCACATACAGCATTGTTCCTGCATCTGTGTTGCCCGTGGGACAAATTCCTCTCATAGGGACACCATCAGCTTCTTGTCTGAATCCTTCATCCCTGAATGTATCACTTGGTACTTGGCAGATGGTCACCAAAGACTGAATGACTATGTGAATGAATGAGCAATTTGTACAACACAGCCAAACACTGACAGAGCTGGGTTACCCTTTGTGCACTTTGTTTCTGAGCTTCTCAGCTCCTGCCCTGCCCATATGTCAGGAGAGAAATGAGCTGGTAACCTGGCCTCTGCAGTAGCTCAGGTGTGTGCCAAGGGACTGCATTTCCATAGCAGCAGGACCTGGGCCCTGGGACACTGAGTTTCATTTTGGCTAGATTTGGGATGACATGGAGCTTAATGGAATTTTAAGCCTCATCTCAGGAGATGGAGTGGTGGCTCAGCGGTCCCAGTGCTTGCCTGGCATGTGCAAGGACACAGGTTCAAACCCCAGCACCCGTGTACAACAAAATGCTATAGCAACGAAGTCCACATGAAAATCTAAATAAAATTTGATTCTGTGTTTCTCTTTCTCTCTCTCTCTGGAAAAAAAAAAAAGCCTCATGTCAGCACTAAGAGGAATTCACACTGCACCAAAATGCCCAATTCTCCCATTTGCCTGTTTAGAATCCCATTTGCCTTGTTTGGAGGGCATAGCTCTGCATCCTCCTTCAACCATTCTCCCTCTTGCCAGGTCCCCTCACTGGGACTGGGCAATGTTGAAGAGGTTGGAAGGGTCACTTTCCCTTTCTCCTCTGGCCTGGAAAGAGGTGGGGGAAGGGGGAAGGGGTTTCAGAGTCCAAAAGGAGAGCATCTTCCTTGCCCCTGGCTTGCCTGCTCCTCATCTGTGCTGATGGTTTCTCTGGGATAGAGCCCAGTGTAGCTGGAGGGGCTCCTTTAGGCAGCTGAGAAAGATGAACTTTCTTTTCTGCCTGACCATTGAAGAATTTTCTTCTTGAAGTAGCATCCTGGTTGTAAAATTTCACATATCCTCTGACTTGAACCACCTTTGAAATCTTTCCTCACTCTTGTTGCTCCTTGCTCCATACCCTAATTGCTTTGTATATTTATCTGGGTTTCATCTGGACCTTCCCACTTAGGAATGTTCATCTTAAACCTGAAAGCTGACCTCAAGGCCTGCTCTGACAGGGTCTGTCTGTGTCACAATAGAATATAAAAACTAAATATGGTCTTCCTCTTCCTCCCTGTATGTTCAACTGCCTTCAATGACAAGATGTAATTTTTCATTACAAGATCCATGTTTTGCTTGTTCCAGCCCACACGTTTCTGACAGGAATGTGGGTACATTTCAACTATAACTCTGTGCGTATCTTGCAAAGGTGAATGGTGACTAGGTATTCCATATGATAATACGGTAATATTTTAAACTTGTAAATATCCTTAAACTCAGATCTAGAGGAAGCTGAGTTAAGTTACTTCCCTGCATCCCAGATTTAAGACCTTCTCTTGAAGCTGCAGAAGTATATCTGTGCTTCCTTGTGGAGCTGGGTTGGGCAAACAGAGCATGAACTTGAGCCCCACTTCATATTGCAAGTTCATCATTACTTACTAGGTGACCATTGATATAGTTCATTTTATTTCTCTGCACATTGGTCTATCAGAGAGAGAGAGAGAGAGAGAGAGAGAGAGAGAGAAAATAGGATCTTCTGCCTCACAGAACTGTTCAGTGAGCTGGTGTGTGCAGAGATGTCCAGCTCCTTGTAGGCATGGATGGTGGGGCTGGGTTTCCATCATGCTAAGTGGATGAATTCAAGCAAATCATTTAATTTCTCAGAGCCTCAGTTTTATCATTGTAAAATAAGGATAATAATGCAAATCTTTTTTTTTTTTAAGAGAGAAGGTCAGAGAGAGAGAGAGAGAGAGAGAGACAAAGAGAATCTTTTTTTTTTTAAATTGAGTTTTTCACATGGTTTTCGTTGCTCCGACACTTAGTTGTGACCGTACTGCTAGGGTTTGAACCCGTGCACTCGCACATGCTGGGCAAGCGAGTGAGTAACCACTGAGCCACCGTTCCAGCCCCTAATAATTCAAATCTTAAAGTTCCTGAGGAGAACACATTGAATATTTGAGAGACATCTAGCTGAGTGTCTGGTTTAGAGCAGGAACATAATATATCTTGCTCCCTCACCTCTTCTCTGGGTCAATCCAGCCACTGTGTACTAACTTTTCATGACCACCACTGACCTTTTCAATGAGATCCACAATAATATCCTCTGAGATATATTAAGGCGTTCCCATAATTTTCTTCTAAGTTTGTTATTTCCTGTTTCATAGGTTTCACTTAGTGTTATCTTAGTGCTGTTCACTGATGTCTAGTGTCTCTACATTGATTTCTCATGAAACTAAAGGAATTGTGTAGGATCTCAGTTCAGAGGGCAGAAAGATGGGATTTTTCGGAAGGCTGGGATCTTGCTGAATGCTGAAATAATCCTTAGCAAAGAAGGGAGCATGGAGATTTTGGGCAGAATGGTACCATAAAGTCACAAACGTGTGAGTATGTGACACGTTGGTGTGTAATGTCTTTGACACAATTATTTGCAAAGTTACGAGTGCTTTTCTCACAGCAATCATACACCATAATTTTTTTAAAAAAAAGACTTTGGTATTTAATTCTGTTACATCAACTAAGAACAATTTTATTAGTAGAAAATGCGCATTTGTTTCATGTAAAACCACAACCATGAGCACGTGTCTGTGAAATGAACAAGCTGTGGGAGGACACGTGATGGGCTGTCCCTGAGGCCTTTCCATGATTATTCACCAGGGACTTGTTCCTTCACTTTGCCATCTGTGGGTTCTCACAAGAGTTAAGCAGAGCTGCTGGTGCCAAAGGTTTAACAAAAATTGATGGGAAAAACGTAACAGTGGCAAAATTGTATCATTGAGCACAATTTGGACAAGGTTCCATTATTCTCTTTTTGTGAAGGAACATTTATTTCCAACTGATGGAACTCCTGGGGGTCCCTTCCAACCCAGGGAGGGTTGGGTTGGAAGCTGGGGGCAGGGCTAAGTGGGACAGGGTTAGGAGCCGGTAGTGAGTCTGCAGGGAGTTGGGTAGGACTGCATATTGAAGATCTGAGGAATTTGGGTCTGATTCTTCCTGCAAGAGGGAAACGTAAGTTCTAAAGTAATGAAGTGATGAGTGTGAAGGGTGGGTTGGAGCACATCAGAGCAGAGAGTGAGAAAAAGTAGCAGAGTCTTAACGCAGATATCAGAAAAAGCCTTCTTCAGACACCTCCTTGTCCTGCCCAGAACACCTCAAAGTGCAGTGAATAGGACAAGGTCCCTAGGAAGTATGGGGCTACCAGCTCTCTGAGTGCCTGGGAATGGTTGGACTCAACCCAGTAGGTCCTTCTGCTGATGCTTTGTCTGGCACTGGCTCAGATAGAGGGAGAACAAAGCTTTAAATTCCTTCAGTGAGTAATTGACTAAGCTCCACACCAGTGGTGTGAGGGGGAGTGGGGAGCACAGAAGCTCATATTTGCTCTTCCCCTGATCCTTTCCCCTGCCCCCAACCAGGATCGTCCTCCACGAGTCCTTATCAGGGCTGATCATGAATAGTAGAGATCATTTCAAGCCTTTTTGAGCCAGAGCCCAAGTCCAAGTCCAAGCAGACAAGTAACAGAATCCTCCAGGCTGTTACATTTGTTATTTTAAAAGACTTGGTACATGACTTGTAAGGGAGTGAGATCGGAAGTAAAAATTGTTCTTTCAACTGGCAGGCATGCTTATCTATCATAGCACTTTTTAAAAAATTGAATTTATGGCCTAATCCCAATCAGAGAGGTTTCAGATATTTAATAATCTTTTTTGCAGTTTTTCCAAAATTGGGGGGTTTTTTTTGTTTGTTTGTTTAAATCATCCTTCTTAATTTACATAATGGGGAGTTTGTTCTTTGAAAAGTTTTAAAAATATTTCCAATTACAAAAACATTATATGCTCATTGTGTACAATCATAAAAATTTTAAAAATGATTAAAAATAAACTAGCAAGCATCCATCATCCTAGAAATCCTAGAAATGAATACTGTTAACATTTAAGCATATTTCCTCCTTGTGTTTTTTCTTTGCTATTTTACATAATGGAGATTTTTTTAATATATAACATTGCATTTTTGCCTTGCATTATATCATAGGCATGTCTCCAGGACATTAAACACTCTTCATAAACTCCATTTTAAAGATTTGCCTAATATGCCTTCTTTTGGCTTTAATATCGTTTACTTAATCCTTTTCCTAGAGTTGAGTATTAGGCTGTTCCCAATTTGCTACAATGAATATCTTTGTGTGCACATGAGTAAAAGAGAGAGAGAGAGAGAGAGAGAATGAATGTGTGTGTGTTATTATAGGTATGACTAGGAGATCTGGCCAGATACAGTTGCCTATTTCTGATGAGGATTGTCCCCTTCCCATTGTAAATGACAGCTATCAGTCAAAGGGAGGGATGCACTAGAGACTAGCAATCTGGCTTCCAGGGGAGGGGATAACTCTCAGCATGGGAATGTTGTGAGTGCATTAGAGATGTCTTGTAATTCCACTATGTAATGGAAAAATATGAGACACAATGTGAGGTTTTAAAATTATATTATAGGTAATAAAAAAAATAGGGGAATACCAGTAACTGAACAACAAACTAGTAGGAATATTATTTGTGATGTTCCATGCAGGCTGTCTTCCTTGGTGAAGTAATTTCCCATAACAGAAGGAGCTTCAGGATCAGCAAAGCAGAATTTTGAACAAGCCTGAGCCATCTTGGGAAAGTTTCTTGGCCTCTCTGAGCCTCACTTTGTTAGATGTACCATTTACAAATAAAGCAGATGACAATATTAATGTCCTTCACCTGCAATTTGTTGAAAGGATTCAAATTCAAATGGCAGCATGCTAGGCAAGTGTTCGATCACTGAGTTGTACCCTCAAATCCTTGAGGCTTGTTCTTTTTTTTTTTTTTTTTTAAGAGAGAGGACAGTGAGAGAGACAGAGAAAGAGAGAAACAAGTTTATTTAGTGTTTTTTCACATGGCCTTAGTTGCTCCAACACTCAGTTGTGTACGTGGTGCTGGGGTTTGAACTCAGGTCCTCATACTTGCCAGGCAAGCGCCGAAACCACTGAGCCACTGCTCCAGCCCTTGAGGCTTGTTCTTAACGTAGCATTCTGAAAAGGTGTTCCTGGCTTCAGGACAGCTTGATGCAGAAGACTCTAACTTACAGAATGTGGAAATGAAGGAGGATCCTCGGTTGTATTTTCAGAATCCACTGCAGGGATCTTAAACCATCTCTTTTCAGGCTTTGTGTTTTTAAGAAGGGCCAGGGTGAGGGAGGGCTGAAGCAGTGGTTCGGTGGTTACAGCACTTGCCTGGCATGCCCGAGGATGCCAGGAGTTCAAACCCCAGCACCACATACACAACCAAGTATCTGAGGGAATGAAAGTCATGTGAAAAACTAAATAAAAAATTGCTTTTCTCTTTCTCTCTCACTGTCCTCTCTTTCTAAAAAAATAAAAAAATAAAAAAAATTTTAAAAAGGAAGGGGCAGGGGAGGATCAGGGAACACTGAAACATTGCATTCCTCTTTCAGAAGCAGGAAAACCCTGCAATCAAACCTGAGGCCAGATTCAGAAACAAGTGTATCCGATGACAGCTTCTTACAGAAGGTTCTGAACTTCTAAGAATTCCTGAATAGGAAACAAACAAAATACAAAGATCTCTTCCTAATTTTTTATGGCTGGGAATTTTTTTTTCTCCTTGACCTCAATCATTCTGCATTTGCTCAAATGTAGGCACACAGAATACATGGCCTATGATCCTCGCAGGCGGGGGGCAAGATGAGGGTCAACACACACATCTCTGGGAGCTGGACTTCTCCCTCTGCTGTTAGGTAAACACTGACATGAGTAAAGGCTTCCAGCGCAAATGTGTCTGCATGTTTTCAAGTTTGGCACTTCTGAGTGTGTAGAAGGACAGGGAAGAGAGGCCTGTGGTGGCTAGGGTCCTGACAGGCTCACAGCAGGAATCCTTTACAAGCGTTGAGGGGGGAAACCTGTCTGTCTTCATTTGCCCTTTTCTCTAGGAAGGAAAGAGTTACATCTTTCCTGCTCCACAGCTGGACATTCTATTTTCACAGTTCTTTGAAGTGCTCTCAGAGACCTAAGCATCAGGCCGAAGGTGGCTCTGTGTATCTTTTCAACAGATTAAAACATATTCATATTTTATTTGCTCACAGAACAAATATTTCCCTTGGAATGTGACTGAGATGTTGGAGCAGGACCAGTCCCCAAAGATGGCCCTCCAAGGCCACACAGGATCACTTCTTCCAGGCCACTTCATTTGACCGTATAGACATACATATGGATTGATTAATTCAATCATTTGTTTATTCAGAAATATTTATTGAGTCCTAACCATGTACCAAACACTATGCAGGTTGCAGAAATGAAAGGAGAATCAAGAATCTGTCCTGAAGGGGCTCACAGTCAAGAAGGGAGATAAGAGGTTTGATTAATGACTTTAATCAAAGTACCAAAGTTAAGAGTCTTCAGAACTCAGTAGTAAAAGTGTTCTGAGAAGGGCAATTATTCCGTTTGTGTGTTTGAAGGTGTGTACAGGGGCAAGTATAGGGTGTGTGATGTGATCATGGGATATATCTGCCTCTAGGGGGGTTATGGGCATGTGCGGAGTATGTGGGGGTATTGGGAGTGTGGGGGGGTAGTAAATGTGTGTATTTGTCCGTAGTAAGTGGTGGCAGTGGTGAGCATGTGTGTGGGGTAGTGATGGTGGTGGGTAGTGTGTGTGTGTGTGTGTGTGTGTATGTCAGTCCTGGTGGTGGTAGAAATGAGATACTGCCAATGGCAGTGAGGAGAGGTAGTGGTGACAGGGTAGATGGAGGGCCCAGCAGCCAGAGGAACTGTGCCAGGAAAGGTGCAGAGAGAGGACATGTGCAAGGGGGCAGGGGAAGGGAAGTGAGCTGAGCAAGGGTCTCTAATTTTGACCATTACAATCTCTGC